>NQII01000546.1:678639-724845 GCA_002778355.1 Clitarchus hookeri | reverse complement strand
TAAGCCCAAGCAATACCCCACACAAACCTACCCTTCCAACTTTACTTTTAAATCTGAGAACAGAATTTCAGTAAACTTGGTCCATATACAGTATTTAACAAGGACATATGGCTTTTAGGGTTTCCGATCATGTAGGGCACTTATTTTGAAAATTTGCTTCAATTTTAACATTCAGAACATTTGTTATATCTCGGGAACCATCTAATCGATTTAAACCAAACTTGGTAGGTTGACAGTGCATGGTGTAAAAATTTAATTTCGAAAGTGATATCGTTATTGGTACGCCATTTTGGAAGATAGTGCAAATTCTAAAATTAAGATTTCCGGTTATATCTTAGGTAGCATTTAACATATTTGAATAAAATTTGGTACATTGACAGTGCATGATGTATGCATTAAATTCAGAAAGTGATAATGTTATTAATCAGCAGTTTTGGAAAATAGTGCAACATGAATAATAGAGATTTTATGTAATACCATCGTAACTAATCAACCGATTCCTGCTCAAATTAAAAAATATATATATTTTTTATGTCACATTCAAATATGCAACTTACATGAATAAATCACTTATTTTCAAAATTGTGCCCATATAAATATTTTAGGTTTATTTTCAGTATCTACCATACCGTTCAACCAAGTTTGATCAAATTTGTTGGCTGAAAATATCTTTCACGAGCATCAGATGTGTTAATACATAACATCAGATGTGTTAATACATAACCTCTTTAGTTCACCAATTTTTAATACAGCGTCCCATGAAAAATACAGTTGTAATGTTATCTCGGGAAGCAATCATCCTATTTTTACCAAATTTGGTACTCAACATACTACACTAGGTTATGTAAACTGATATGTTTTAGTGGGCCAAATTATTATTTCCATAATGGCAGCCATATAAATATATTAGACTTCTATTCTATATCTACGAAACCATGTAACAAATTTCAGCTTATATTTATACGCTAGAAGTATTTATTACAATCATCAAATGTATGTTCTCAGATCCCCTTTTTCCCTCCATTATGTAAGTAAGACATTGGCACACGGATAAATCAAGTTTTGTCATATCTCTGGAAACAAGCAACCGGTTCCTTCCAAATTTAACGAACAAGTAGCACTACAGAAGGTTATGTATAGTGACATGTTTTAAATGGGTCAGACACTCATATTTAAAATGGCGGCAAAATAAATACATTTTAATGTATAATTCTATATATATGAAATAAATTAACCAATTTTAACATTACTGCGAATGCAGGCAGTATCTTATACAAAAATCAAATGTGTCTACACCGATCCTCTTATCTCCGCCATTTTGTAAGATAGTGCCACATGAGTTAAATAAGTTTTGTCTTATTTCGGGAAATGATGAACCGATTCCTTGTAAATTTGGCATACAAATAGTACTGCAGTAGTCGAAATGGATCTGACAATTATTATTAAAAATAGCGGCCATATAAATGTTTAACTTTAATATGCTATATGTACGAAATAAAGAAACCAATTTCCATGTAACTTTGTGTACTGGCAGTATCTATTACAAAATCAAATGTGTATACACAGAGCCTCTTTTTTCGCCATTTCGTAAAATAGTGTCACATGAACAAATGAATATTTGTTGTATCTTGAGAAACAATTAATCGATTCCAACCTAAGTTGGCAAACAAGTAGTACTGGGGTAGGCCATGCAAACTTAGCTAGATTTGAAGAGGGCCAGACACTTATTTTCAAAATAGCAGCCTTAGAAGCATTTTAGCATAGAATGCTCTATCTTTGAAACAATGTAACCAATTTCAACTTAAAATTTTATGCTAGCAATATCTATGCAAACATAAAATGAGGTAATATATAAACTCATTTATCCGCTATTTTGGAAGAAAGCACAACATGCAAAATTAAGATTCTTTGTCCTATTTCGGGAAACAATTAACTGATACCCACCACATTCAGCGAAAAATTATACATTTGTAGTCCATATAAATTTATATAACTTTAGAAGGTAGTCATATATTTTCAAAATAATACTCATGTATATATTTTAGGTTAGTATACCGTATGTTCCAAATAATATCAACCGCCTTTTTAATGAAGCAATATCTATGACAAACCTAGAATGTGTCAATACATACCAGTTTGTCCTCCAATAATGAAGATAGCACCACATGAGAAAATTGAGCTTTTATGTCATATATGCGGAATCGATGAACAGATTCCCACAGAACTTTGCAAATAAGTAGTGCTACAGTAGGACATGCTTTAAGTGTGTCTGACTTTATTTACAGTAGGGCTTCCCTATCAATAATCTAGACAAGTTTGTCGTATCTATTAAACATTTTACCAATTTCAACTAAACCTGGTATGCTGAGAGCATCCATTAGAACCATCAAATTTGCTAATAGAGATCTTCTCTAACCACTTTTTTGTAGATAGCACCAGGTGATAAATGCAACTTTTATTCTTTATCTTGGGAACCAATGATCTAATTACCATCAAATTTTCCACACAAGTACTGCTACGGTAGGCCGATAAGTTTACTATATATACTAAACAATTTGAAAATTTTCAATCAAACTTGTTGTGCCGATAGTGCCTATTAGAAGCGTCAGGTATGCCTACAGCGAGCATGATTTTAAGCCTTTTTTGTATGATAACGCCAAATGAGAAACTAAAGCTTTCTGCTACATCTCGAGAACCAGTCAACCTATTTACACAAACTTCTGCACACTAGTAATGCTACGGTGAGCCACATAAACGTATAATATATATAAGTGACTCACACACTTATTTTCGAAATTATGTACCTGTAAATATTTAAAGTTTGTAAACCGAGTCTACCAAAACTTTTGACTGCATCTCTAATGCTATCGCTATCAACGAGGCGTCAAGTCGCACCTATCGTCTAACCTTTTAAAAACCTCAACAAAATTATTTGCATCCATATAGAGGAAAGTAGGCTCATTAGTTACATCGACAACTTCTTGTTATTCATTGCATACTCATCTGAATCTTACACCTAAATTGTTTATATTTTAGTCGATCAGAAAATAGGTGCATTCTACAACACAGATCGTATGCACCAAATATATGAAGTGTTCTGGGAACGGTAGTATTTCCTTACCAAGAAAAACGTCGTCCCTTTTATATTATTAAGGATTCGGAAGTTTTCTTCGAGAAAGAGAAGCCACGTTTCTTTTTATCGGCGAAACTCGGGTTTCCGCTGCACGCTTGAAAGACCTCAGAAAACCGCATTAATATTACTTTTGTCCTACCGCCGGTATGTTAGCAGGAAAGAATATTTCAGCATAATCGTGTCGGCACGGCCTATACTCAATAAAAAAGTAATTTAATTTCGAAAGTTTTTTTTTACGTCGTACGAATGGCGGGATGTGGAATCCTCAATAAATCAAGAGCGCACGGTAGGAAAAAAAATGGGGCTTGCTTGAGCCGACAGCCGGAGTAATATTTTCAGAGCTGCTGAAAAGAATGCTCCCAAAGTGATGAATGGGCGTTGAGAGTAGTGGGCGAGGGAAACAAAAGGTCTAGAAAGGATTGGCTCGTTACGAAGAGACGTAAGTTACGGTCAGTGCGCGCGGACACACACACAGAGAGGATGTTGTGTTTGCAAATCTTGGAAGATATAGTTTCGTTTCATTCAACCTGGCCGGTGTTGTGTAGTGGCGTCACAGTTCTTAAGAATGCAAGGGCGAAACTGGTGTTTATGCAGGGGTGGCGGTGGTGTAATAGTTAAGACTGCTCGCATCCCACCCAGGCGAACCGAGTTCTATTCCCGGCGGGGTCACTCCCAGATTTTCGCGCGTGGGAATCGTGCCGGACGATGCCGCTAGTCGACGGGTTTCCTCGGGGATGTCCCGTTTCCCCCGCCCCTGCATTCCGGTGCTGCTTCATACTCACCTCACTTCACCCTCATCGGCACTCAAGACCTCGCTGTTACAGCTGTCCAAAAACTCTCCACTCGACCTCCGGGCATCGTACTAGAATGTCATCATCGTGCGTGTTCTCCGGTGACCACCAACTCTTCAAGACCTTACCACCTCTTCTATAGTGACTCCCGCTCTTCGATTGCAGTGCGCGGTGTAACGGACATACACTCTCTCTTTCCAACACATGATTTCTTTCGTTAACACTGTCCTTTTCTCTGCGTGCACTGTTGCCTGATTAGTTATCTTTTTGAAGCCTAAATAAAATATATGTCATTTTCGTTGCGTGTTCACCATCCAATTACAGTGATAGGGTTTCTCGCAGGTTTCAGTTTCAAAGGACCTGCTTAGCATTGCGTCGCAGGATTGGATTCTCTTAAGAGTTGCCAGGGAGGTAAATAGATAAAATTATCTTAATCAGACCTTTCCTTCACCACCCATTTGTTACTCAGCCTGCCAGGTTCGTCGCAAAGCTGGAGTAATCTGGCAACAGTGCGCGGGACGCTCTATTGCCAAGTTAACCCCTTAACGTACTATCCCGAGTATACTCGTTCACGTTTGACATGTTGCAAAATAGGCGAAATATTGGTCGGTGCTGTGCAAGCCCAGAAGCTAACACCAACACGGACAGCATATTTCTCTGCAACTCTGTTGGTTGCTGCTGATAAAACAACTGTTTCATAACTGGTTGCTTCTTGTACCGTGGATTCACAAACACACTTTCCATAGGTTCCAAAGTGTCAGTTGTTATAAGAAATTTGTAAGTACCTTTCTCACCATAAATTTCCTCTTCTGCAACACCTGAAATAAAAAATAATGTATCAATCTGCACGTTAAGGGGTTAATGATGTCACTGTTAAGGATGAACGTAAGTGGCTTATATGACTGGAAGCTTGGTTAGTTAAGACATGAGGCTCTCAAGCCATCAAAATCTCTCCAGCTGGCAACTCAGCCAAAGAGAACCTTTCACAGCATGAAGTAGCCAATCCAACACAAGGCCCGTTACCAGAGTCTCGCGTAGCCAATCCGAGAATGGGTACGCCCACGTCAAAGGAACCGCCTCTCAACTTCGTATCTATGTATTTATCTGCTCTGTAGCTATGCTGTTTGTCTAGAACACAATTCTCCCTTGGTGTACGTGACCTAACAGAACTGAGTGAAACAGAGTTCGTGCAGTATTCGCCCAATTTTGGCGGGTTGAACAAAATGTTAAATGAACTGTTAGAAATAATTTCTTAAATTGAAAATATTAATTAATTAGTTTGATTAAGTAAAATACCATTTATGAATTAACTCTATCAAATAAATATACTGCCTCGTGGATCTCATTGCAAGTAGTCTCCTCTACTGTGGTTCTTAAAAAACTTTTAATGTCGATATTTTGATGTCCATTCATAAATTCCGTTATTGAAACATAAATTTGTCATTGAAGAGTGTCAGTCAGCAAAAAGAGCTGTAAATAACCTTTTTTTACGATATTTATTTCTCTATAAAACACTGCTTTAAACTCTAGGAATAATGCTGTATCTTTTCTGAACAGATTGATTAAAATTCTGAGGAAACAGAGCAAACGCGAATCTTGTTTACGCTATTTTTCCTAGTTATCGCAATGCTTTCTTAGGGCTCGACGTGACCTTGAGGAGTTTAAGATTCGTATTCTTGTATCTCATAAAAACACGGGTATTAATTTCCTTGTGATATTTCACGCATCTATAAGGCATCCACAAATCACAGAAAAGAACTATAAATGTATATGTCACGATGATGTATTTCCTTCGTCAAACCAAACGATGGGCCTAATTGCAAAAACACGAAGGATTTGTTAGCACTATGCCACACCACACACCTCCTCAGAAGCTTGTGAAATCTGCATTGAACTAAGTGCCTTAAAATAATCTACACTAGCTAAGAGAAATACGGTGCAAAAGCCGTCGTAATCGACTGAGAAAAACAATGTACTGTGCAGCTCTTTTTGCAGGTTTGGGAGTTCCTGCAGTTTTGTGGAGTAGAGAGAAACGAACATTATCATTAGCGGTTGGGGCGTTAATGGAACGTACGCCCACACACATCTACACACAATTGCAGCTGCCGAAATGCGCTTCGTGCAAATGTGATGGTACAAGCACATTGGCATTCAGACATCTGAACTGTGGCGTCATAATTAAATGCTCTTCGGGGTAAACTGCACTGTGAGAAAGGCCAACAAAATATATGTTTGCATAGCGCCAAAAATAGTATACTTAGTTGCCCAACAAAATATTTCGTTGATCAAACGAAACTTGAAAAGCAACTAAATTAATATTCTTCATCTAACAAAATTCATTTTTTAAATAAACAAACCTCTGTGTTTGGCGGAAAGAAATAAAGACTGTCGACAAATACAATGCAACGCAGTTCAAGCGTCAGGTAGACGGAAGTTCACAAGCTAGGCTGGCGGTCATTGCACCCGACCTCCACTACTCTCTGGACTCTTCTCAACACATCTCCCTCTGCCCCCTCCTCCTCATGACGGCAATACGCCACCACGACATCGAAGGCAAGTCCCCGTGCACTGACATAATGAACGTAGATCACCTGCACCCGAGCGCTACGCTCTAAGCAACCTCAGCTAAACTGACTTACGGATTAAGGGGGTATATACATTTCAAATACTGGACAACGTGCGCAAAAAAAATTATATTTCAAGTTTTACTGCTTCAGTTTTTAGTTTCCTGTTGAACTTGTTTTATTAGGATGTTCATACCATTATTAAGCATAAATTCATTCACGAACAATCACTGTTACTATCCTAATTGTCATTATAAATACAAACTAACTCTCGAGTTGTATTTTTGAACGAAAGCAATCAAATGAGTGGCCAAAGAAATATATGCAGTTGAATACAATCCAGATTGTATGTGTTCAAACAGAGGTCCTTAAAAATCTCAGACCTATCGACCAGGAGTATAAATGCTGTATTCTGTTGTTCATATTCTGCACTGTAACATATTAATCAGTTTTTTTTTTTTTTTTTTTTTGCTAAATAAATCTTTTAGCGACGGCCTTGTCTCATGTAGAATCTCTCAGCTCTCCACATTTTCGCACGAAGGAAAAAACACATTGCACAACGAAAAAACCTCCACAAGCATTGATAGACTTGCAGCCGTGACTCTAAACAAGTTAACAAAATGTATTAAAAATGTATTGCCTAGATTTTGAGAAAAAAAATCTCTCTCCTATGAAGCATTTTAAAAATCTATTTTATATTGTATTTCTGCTGCTAATTGTAATATGTCAAGTTGTGAAACTGCACAAGAGGACTTTGTTAATGCGACGGCTTAAAATATTGTTATTATTGCACGATATTCCAGTATAGTTCCCAAACAACGTATTCTAATTCCAACTACAGGGACAATTAATCAGTACGCCAGCTCTCTAAATATTTATCTATCAATTTAATGACATGCTATAATTATATTCATGCAATAAAATGTGTCATAGAATTCAATTAACTATGATGTACATTTAATCATACGATTTACATAGTCGTACGCTCATACAACGTAATCAATCTTACAAATCGACGTAATATATCTTACTAATCTGCTTAAATCAGCAACAAATTTAATTATGCACATATAAAATAATTTCCCTCAGGAGATTACACACTGGATCTACGCCATTCGGAACCCAATCGGCACATTTATCCAGGGTCCGAGATGCTATATTCTGCTGAAATGGTACCAGCAGTCTCCCCGCACTGCCAACTCTAGTTGTCCTTGTGTTGCGATATTGTAACCATTGAAATTAAATCGCATCACCTTCTAACGTAAGGAGTTTCATTTCATTTCCATCAGTCCTAGATGTTAACGAATTTGGTCTTTGAAGGTGTTATGTTTTACATTATAACATGGCCTCCCAAACGTAAAACATACAGTTGGGGACACCAGATCAAATTAAATTATAGTTATTAATAAGAAACATTTTCTTACCTGCAATCACTTGCTTTGACTGAAGTTCCCCAGCATGGTATTTGTGCTTTTCTCCTCTACCTTTGATGTTATTATTGTGTCATCTTTCTTTTCCTTTGCATTCCTTCACTATGGTCGTACTTTTCTGGTTTTTGCAATCAACCTATCAATTATTTTGTATAATTTGTCATTAAATATGAACAGATTGAAAATTACCAACCTAACAGAAAATGTCTAAATTTAAAAAAACAAATTATGATGGCGATATAACTGGATGGAGATTCATGACCAAAGAATTGCGTTTTACATATATTTATAAATAGGCCTATTTGGAGGACATGTTTAAGTGAGTAAAACGTTATTCCACTACATCAGTAGTAATGAGTATTTTGCAGGTAACCAGGTCGTAGAACTAACTGAAAATTATGCAAGAATCGATGTAACTTAAAAATATCTATGATAAGAGTTTTAACAAATTATGCATGGTGATTGGTCAGAAAACTATGTAGGTATATTCTATTCGCCGTTTCTTCACAACTTTTGAATCTTTAAAACAAATAAACCTATGTATTACATGTTTTGTTATTTACTAAATATGACATGCATCACAAGCGTTTTATACTTCTGTTAACGTAAAAATACATGATATTTTTGTTAATTTAAATTTTTACTTAGATTATTCCAATAAATTGTAGTAAAATTTCATTTTTAATTAGTATGAATAAAAACTGTGAGAAAACAGGAGTGTAGGTAATGCCTAGTAGGAAATAGTGCTTACTCGAAATATTATTACACTGAGTGCGCACGAATGCGTTGTGTAGTCACTTTTGTGTAATTCTCTAGACTTTTCTTGCATAAGGAGGAGGAATACCCTGGAAGCAGAACTATAGCAGGCCTTCAGAAAAGTTGGAAGTAACTGTGAATGGACTGCAGTTCTTAGCATAGAAGTTAAGCAACTAAATACAGAATCAGAATGTGGAAACAGACGTGCCGTAATTTAAATACCTTCACCTCTCATTTTGGAAATACACATATTGCACTATGGATAGCGATATTTTCGCAACAGAGACAATATTTTCATTTAACCTGTGAAGTCGAGGAACAGCTTAATAAAACGTTACTCCTCTAGCGTATCTCTGAACGGAATGGATGCATGACCCTTGGGAGGGCGGAAAGAAAGAGATTGGAGGCTTTTGAAAAGTGGACCTGGCTGAACAGAGAGAATACCAAACGAGGAGCTACTGGGGAGATCGAAGGAGGAGAGGAAGTTTCCCAGGGCGTATGAATCAGGGAAGTGGAACCGGATAGAAGGCAAAGTGCCTCGGAAGAAATAGTTTATTAACCCGTTCAGCCTCCTTGTCCGTGATCGAAAACATGTTGCACATGAAGGGTACTTTGGGTCGGTGCTGTTCACAACAAAGAAAGAGTTGCCGGTGTGTTGAGTGCCTTCCTTCATAATAATCCGATTTGTTGAATCTCCTGAATCTTTTACATGGGAATGGTTAATGCTGACGTCAACGAACACGCAGCAGGTTGTTCCATAGTTTCGAGAAGCACGCCTGACACGTACAAGGTGTTGTTTGTTGTCTTTTTTTGTCCACTGGTACTTAGAAGTACAGTCGGGTTGTCACCTGACGATGTATACATACATGACATCACCAACATAACCTATGATTTGAAATAAACATAGCACCTAAAGAATTACACAAAGAGGAAAGATATACAGAATGAAATTTCAAAATTTTGGATTCATATGTGTAAAATATTCTCTTCCTTTTCAGGACAATATAGATACAAAATACACAAAACTTCTTTCACAGCAAATACCAAACCATACGAGATACATTACTACAAAATATATATTAGAATATAAATAGTAAAAAAATTGTAATGTTAACGATTGAAAAAGCCTGTAAAATAAATCAATTACAAAATGCCTTTTCTGAGAAACACTTAGTTACTTAGGTAACAGAATACACTATTATTTACAGTAACTCTGTCAATAGAAGAATCAATTGCAAACACATATTTACAAACACGTATTTATTAACAGTATAAATAAAAACACTGCTGATACAAAATGACAAGATATAGATATATACTGCAAAGTTGGAAACACTGTCAGAAACTAACAAGCAAAAATAGCAGAATATTCTGTCATTGTAGGTGTTTGAAGCAAAAACAGCGAAGCACTTCACAAATGATGATAATTTTTACACTTCATGCATTCTGGTATTCCACGAAACAGTTCTTCTTTTAGTTGCAACACAAGAAAACATTGCAGTGCGAGCACGTGCTGTGTGGCCGCGATTAAACGTTCTTAATGCTGCAAACTTCACAACGTCCTCGCTGACCTGAAAATGTCGGCCAGTGAATTCCTTTATTTCCATGTCTCACATTTTTAGGCACGGATGGTCAGCCTTCCTCCGTTTTGAAGAATCTTGCGGTGATAGCAACACCCTCTTCTTTCCTGGAGAGACTTTTTTTAATCTCCCAGTTTCCCTCCAGAAGATGGCAACTTGCAGGTCATAAGACCTGCAGCGACGTCCCTTATGAACTGCAAAAGGGATGGTTTCTCATTTAGCAGGGAGAATATCACCTAAGAATTTACGAAGGCGATGTTCAGAACGCCCCAGAAGATGCAGTGCCAACACTTCTTTGAGCGCCTGTTCACGCCATACGCAACACGCAGTCTGTCCGCGTGATCAACTCACCCCCCGCCCCCCTTTTCTTATTGTAACCGATGGTTATATTGGGACAGGGGAATGTTGTCACAGTGCCATCTTTCAGACGGCGTCTTACTTCAGACCCTTCTGCACCATGACAATTCGATGGCAAACAAACACTCTTCGTGTCCTTCCACACAATACAGCCTACCCCAGTATTCGAAAAACTACAATCGAATTGTATTATTTCTAGTCTCTTGTCGTCCGTGAGACTGGGCAAGTCTTTCCGGTTTTGGCGAATGGTGCCACATGCCACTGTATCTTCAACGTGAAGTTTTTCTAGAAGACGGAGCTAAGTGAAGTATTGGTCGAAAAACACTCCTTTGTTTTGTTCAATTATTTTTGGCACAAATGAAAGACTGCACGTTCTCCCAGTCCATAACCCTTTGCACCGCTCTTCTTGGAATTATTCTTCCCCTGGTAAATGCTGAACATTTTTATGTGGCCTCTTCCATCAGCTAGACACCAGATCTTGTATCCTCTTTTTATGGGTTTGAGCGGGTTATACTGCTTCATTGCAGAGCGTCCCTTGGAAATAATAATTGATTCATGAACTGACAATTCCCTGGTGCCCTGGTAAACTTCTGCAAATATTTTGTTCAGATAGTTTATCGACGGGTTCAACTTGTAGAGCTTGCCTTTGTTGCCTACTGTAATGACCGTGTTATCACTTACATGGAGGAAGCTCAATATAATGTCGAAACGGTTCCTACTCATTGTCTGTGACACAACAGGTACAGACAGATCTGATTAAGTCGACCAGTAATGTCTCCAGTTCGGTAATTTATGGTTTCCCATAAGAAAATTAACACTAAATAAAACATACAGTTCCCGGACCTTCAAGTTCAGTGTTTTGTCTTTCTGCATTGCGTGAAGATTACTCTGGAAAACAATGCAATCCACTATCCCCTCAATCAGCTTTATGAACACTTTTTATAGGATTGTCACAGTCTTCAAAAAATTCTTCAATGACACCTACACTGACGCTGAACTCCAGCAACCATGTTTTTTTTTTGTTGCATTTACTCCACTTACGGTTTTGCTCCTGCTAGTTTGCGTTGTATGTGTGATCTTCATTAAGTGGCTCAGTTTGACGAGGTTGGTAATGCTCTTCCACAGAAATGTCGTCTTCCTCTTCAATTTGAAGTTTGTCGATCTATTTTTCAAACACAGCATCAAAAATTTTGTCTGTAGTGCCATTTGAAATGGTAATCATCGGAGTAGTTTTCTACATCAGTGTCAAATTCACTGTTTTCAGGTATATTTTCGCACTGTACCCTAAGCTTAGAATTTTTGGAAAACATTATTTTTTTAGACATTTTTATAGATGCAATATTTTACGAAACAATATATCAGTCACTGAAAACATATCTTAGGGTCTAAACTAAAATAAAAATTTTATCAGCAAGTTTATGTACCTACATGTTCAATACTCACTTACGAACTGCTGGACGGTACTTGTAAGTCCACAAATGATTTTATACCTTCACATAAAAATAAAACATTAAACCTTGTCTACACATGCTTCAATATTCAATTATATGCATATGTTATATCAAATAAGTCACACTATATTGATTCAGCATCATTGAAACTAAATAATTCACCTATTTATGCCGTGCAAATTTCACTACCCAAAACTATGTACACACCATAACAAAACATTAAAAAAATTTTCCTGTGTTGCCAAACTCAAACCTGAACACTACTCTACAATGTCATAATGGTTCTTCGGAGTACCAACGGGCTATAAGCGGTTTATAGCACATCAAGCATTTGTAATGGACTTCTGAAGTTAGGGGTACTTACGAGTACCGACGGTCAATAAATGATGGGGTTATTTTGACACAACTGAACAACAAAGGGTTTTAATTAATATCACATTTGAACATTTGGTGGCAGATAATATCGCCTCTCATTAGGAAATCAGAAGATGACATGTCATTAACCAAAGAAAGTGTGTTACTCGGTGCGTGTTTATCGACTGTCATCACACGTCGGATGTTCACAGATGTCACACATCAAACCAGGCTAACACTATTAATGAATTTGTTGCTTTATTCCCTAAATAAATTGTTCCAGGTATTTTAAGAAAAAAATCGGGCAAACCTAAAAAAATAATTTAGTTTCAAATTTTGGCAGAGACATTTCTATCATGCTCCTCTCTTAGAAACTGTTAAAATTATCAACATCTATGACATCCTCAAGGGAGAAAATCCGTAACTTAAATGGATAATATTTACTCGTCTCTCAGCGAGAAAAGCCGTACAGTAAAATTGTCTATTGAATATTACCATCAGGTAAGTATGCTGTGTAAATCAGTCATGCCTCACAGTGAGTTGCTAAGGGAGCACCCAATTATGCTGGTACACTACAGCTAAGAAACTATTGGAGTTAATTTATATTCGTTGGCAGATCATATATCAAATTGTATGTGTGTGGAGTACTTCAAATAGTGTTCCCATTTCAACACATTGTGTGCCATGGCACGGGAAAATTCAAATGTAAGGTGCATTGTGTATACTTTGCTCAGTTTAAAACCTATTTAAGATGGACTTAGTACGGTGTTTATATGTGCAGAAAGAGTGGGTGTCTGGGATCTGCGTCTACTATATGTGAAGAGCATGCTAACCTTGTTGCATGCCACAGAACATATGCATTATGTGAAATGTGCACATATTTATGTGCACTAAATGGAGGAACTTCCTTCCCGTATGCCACCACATGAATATACAATATTCGTCAAGGAAAGAGATTTTACTATATGGAAAGACTACCGGAAATATTTTCAATATATCTGCTATTCAGCGAGATATTGGTGAAACGAAGAACTATGTTCTCTTCTGTCATGCTATGACTTTAAAATAGTGTTATGAGCGCTCAACTTTTAACGGAAATATCTGCATATAGAATGATAATGAAAACTTCAGAATAAAAATGCATGGATAGTTGACTGCATACAAAAAATTAATTCTGTCAACGTGTACAAATTTGGAGACAGTTGGCGAATTAATGTAATTTCTATACATATGGTTGGAGGGGCCAATCCAAAGGATTGGTCGAAGGAGCGATCGAAAGATTGGGATTAATCGAAGGATTGGATTTGATCGAAGGATTGGCGTGGGTTACTGTGAATTGTGGAGCAGGATTGCGAAGTATTGACGTGGATTGCGGTGGAGGATTGTTGAGGAAGATTGCCAAGTATTCTTGTGGATTAGCATGGATTGGTGTGAATTAGTGTGGACTGGTGTGTCTATTGGTGCAGATTGGTGTGTGGATTGGTGTGTATTCAGATGGGTGTGTGGATTGGTGTGGATTGGTATGGAATGCTGATTGCGTTGTTTATTGATGGAAATATTGCTAGATTGATCTTAAGATTGATATCAAAATTAATGTTTAATTTTTTTTTTTCAATTTAAATAAAAAATTAATTTTTTGGATTTAAATAATTTACAGTTGCTTTTTGGGTTTAAGGATATCAAAGGTCAAGGTCACGGGGTCAAAGTCCCAGATGTGAGGTAAAGATGAAGGTAACCCAGATCTGACATGTTGGTCGGAGTCATCAGTATCACCTACGTGTTGAAAATGTAATGATAAACGAAAAAGACAATACGGCGGGTGGAGTGCATTCGACAGAAGGAGCAGCTGTGTTTTAGGTTAGAGGAGGGGAATTTTAATATAATGTGATTTATCGGAGGGGGCGTCAGTCGTCTGCTAGAATTTGGGCTGTAGGGGACCTCCGAAAATGTAAGTTTTTAAAAATAATTTTAAATAATAATTTCTAATAACATTTTTATTAAATTATTATGAATTTTTTTATAATTTTTTAAAAAAATGTAATGAAATATTAATAAATATTTAGGAACTTTTTTGTTTCTTTAACTATTTTTGGGTTAAAGGTCAAAGGTCATACAAGGTCAATAGTTTAAGGTCAAAGGTCATGGCGGTTGGGTGACGTAATAACATGGTAACCGGTTAGCGCCTCGGCTCCTTTTCCAAGACTCATCTGTGCCCAAACATTTCAAATTTATTTTTTTAGTAATTCCAAATTTTTTTATTAAATTTTTTTAATAATTCCAAATTTTTTTATTTAATTTTTTTACATTTTAAGTAATTATTTATAAATTTTTTAATATATTATTTTAAGTTTTGGGATTTTTGGGGGTTTTCAAGATGAAAGGTCACTGGGTCAAGGTCAAAGGTCAAAGGACTGGAACGAAAGAGCATGAACAGCTCCGGCGCTTCGATACCCCGTCCCCTTGCCTCAAAGTCATAATTTCTTTACAACTCCGCAAGACATCACAGCTGCCTGTTAGTGCTTCTTTCCAAATAGCCTTTCTTCCAGCAACCAGTGCCGCATGCGAACAGCATTCTCTTCGGGTTTACCTTCAAGTACAGAAGTGGCTCTGCCATACATTGGATCCTGTTGTGTGGGACTGGAAACGTGTGAGTGGTACACTTGTTTCTATCACGGCATCCCTTCCTTCAGCTCCGGACCAGCTCCTGAACTGTATATCTAAGTGTAAAAGTGGTTGCCGCAACAGATGCGAATGTGTGCATGCAGAACTGCAGTATGACAGTATGTATGTCTGCCAAGTGCCGAGGAACGACGTGCACTAATGTTGTCAACGATGGCTCCGACGCAGAGGACTTTTATAAAGGGTTAGTCATTAATATATTATTATTCCAACATTGTGTGATATTATATTAAGCAATTTATTTGTTCACTTAATTATTGAATTGTTGGCTTATGTATGTATATAAATATTAATTTAATAGTTAATTTAATTTTACAGACCAATTCATTCCAAGTAGTATTGTAGTGCAGTGGTTCACTTTCATGCTGATCATCTCAGCCAATAATAAATGTAGAGAAATCCTAAATACACCATTTAAAGCTTACAAAATTATTTAAAAATTTCATAAGGCTTTTTTTTCTATCGGTGACGGGTTTTATGCAATTTGTGGTTTTGTACAGCTGTAGTAAATTTTGCACCCATGTTTATATTCTAAATGGGTATAGAAGATTTTTAGCAGGTGTATTTTATTGTAATAAGAAACGATAAATATCTTAGTACCTTTTACTCTACATTTTGACTAAATAATAATATATTACAATGAATATTTTCCATTTTACAGTTGTGATATACGTATTTTGGAACTTGGGCCCTTATTGCTTCAAAAAGAGTATGACACCAGCTTCTGAGACGTGGAGACTTTTCAGGGATAATTTTGGTGACCCTAAGGAAGGTTTGTGCTTAATTTAAAAACTATATATTTGTTTTGAGGTAAAACACTGTAATGTCTGGGCTAAATACGTTATATCATAGGTTGCATTACGATTTCTTCCCCCATTTTCCAGTTTTTAACTGGAGTTCAAGATCACCATCTGCATATCGTTACGACAGTACTCTGTCGTTTTTGCAGGAAAATATATATTTTTTTTAAGTCACGACTCACCATTGCTGCCACCCCCACATCGTCCTGAAGTCAACACACGCTGCCGGTGTTGAAAAAAAGTTTGGAGAGGGGGTTGGGAGTCAGGTGGCAGCGATGGCCCTACATTGACGCCTTGGGCGTCTCTTGCAGAGGTCTCACATATTTTTTAACAATTTTATCTATATAAATTTTTTTTTAAATCTCAACTTTTAAGAATTAAAAATTAAAAGTTAAATGTTACAAATGGCGTTTTAGGTTTACGGTAATGCTTTATTGTATCGCGCAGCTCTGTACAAAGGCGGCAACTCGCATCACAGCTGACACTCATGAGTTCATCGCTGTTGTAATACGTGGGTGCGTCAAAAAATTTGCCTACTGCCTTAGAAATCCTACAGCCACCACTGGGCGGAAGAATGATTCGCGATACATATTGGCATATAAACGTCGGCTCTACCACCTGCTAGTTTATGCTCGAAATGTTAGTTTTTTGTCCCGTTACTGCCATTCAATCGCCACTTCCAGTGACGGCCTCCGTATATTCAAGGTTCGTGAATAAAAAGCACAAGGAAAGAAAATAGCATTTACATATTGTACGTACCAGGGTGGAAGTACCTGGCAGACCATCCAGTGGATACTTCACACACAGAACTGATCTAACTGAATATATTTATGCGACTACGTAAATTGTTCGCGTAGCCCTTGCGTTAAAATGGTGACTTAACCGCAAAAGCACCACCGAAATTACTCTACTGTAATTTAGAAGAATTTTTTTCTGCTTCAACCATAATCGTGGAAAACTCCAAATTTTCATGACTTCACACTAACTTAAATGTATAAATGTCAGAATCAATTATCAATTCGTTCGCATTTATTACGTCAGGGATTAAAACTAGAGTCGAAATTGTAGGCGCACTTAGTAAGACAGCTATTTGAAATAAAACATTCATGAGACCAGCACTAATTATATTTCCTAGAAAAAGGTTACGTAATCAAAGATCCATAGAAAATATTCCCATGCACTTTAGGCCCTTATTTTTTAATTTGTATGATATCCGAAGCCAGTGCTCGTTCCATATACTGATTTCAATAGCAATAATATATTATTAGAAGTTAGTTTAACTATTTTTCCCTTGATAGCCCCGTTAAATATGACGGAAGTGGAAGAAAACGAGACACGAAGATTTGTAAAACGCATAGAAACAGTTATATATATANTATAGCGGTGAAGTGAAATGAATATGCACTGCTGGCCATTAAAATTGCACCTCCGAGAAGGGCATGAGGTATCATAACCATATTTACTGGACAGAATACTCATCATGCACTGGTGACATGATTATTCTTGCAGCTAGTTCTGTGTGACGTATTTTGCATGGGTAAATCAATACTGTGTGGCCCCACCATGGGGCAATAACCGCTGCTATACCCTAAGCAGCATTGAGAGGAAGAGACTTTGGATATCCGTCTGGGCTATCTGTGCTCATGCTGCCTCGATGCGTGCCCGAAATTCATCCGTTATGGCCACGAGCTCCTGTGGCAGGCTAGTCGTCATCCAATCAGGCCTGAGAGATAAGGTGAACGCGGAGGCCAAGGATTCAGTGTTACATGGTAGTCACCCAGGAACCGTCGGACTACGTTTTCCACATGCGATCGCGTATTTTCATGTTGATAGGGGGAACCAGGCTGGCCCCGAAGATAAGGAACAATAAAGGCTCCACACCTTCAATATGTACCAGTTGGTGGTCAGAATACCAGCGATGTGGACTAGGTGCAAGCGGGACTGGATTCCAATGGCATCTCATGCCATAAATCTAGTAACTGGGCCGGTGTAAAGGTAAATAATACATGGCTCGACCAGGTGAGTGCCATGTTGCCACCAGACACGGATGCGATCATCGTGGTGCTCAAGCACAGGGGGTTTTGTCCGAGAGGACGATGGCATGCCACTCGTTCCTCCAGGCCCATCGTCATACGCACCATTGCAGCTGCAGGCGTTTGTAGTGAGCAGTTAGTGGCAACCGCAGTGATGGGCGCCTGGTGCTGCAGACGGAGACGCACCGTATGTGCGGACACAGATTGATGTGCCACATACCTGAGATCCTGAGCGAAGGTCAGGTCAGTGGTGTCCCACTGGCACACTTACTTATGTGCAATTCAACCAGCACGACGTCAGCTCCGACTCGTATGACGTTCCAACCCCGCTCGGGACGCTAGACGCAAAACGTAGTAACTTTTGCTCACGTAGCAGCGTAAAATTTACGCGACTTTAGGCGTACTTTTCTTATCGCCAAATTTCATTAAGAACGCGCCTCCAACAGAACAGCCCGTATCCATGGGCGTCGGGCACAACACACGTAATATTAACTGCCCATCGGTCTTATATAAACACTCGCTTCGCTGTTGTGAAAACCAACGAGCAGCCTAGTTGCTGTCCGCAACGATCAGCTGTTTTTCCTTTGGAAATTCTGGCAAGACTCCCTCGCCACGCTACTCGGCCTGATGCCAGACAGAGCGCACGATACGCCCACCACCTAGCGGCTAACATAAGAACTACCAAATTCCCAAAATAGGAATATAAAACAGTATAAATAAAAATCTATATCAAATAGAATTTCTAGCAAATTAATAATATCAAATTACTGAAATCCAAGTGGTTGGGAAATTAATAACTATAAAATTAGACTGTTAAAGCAATGTCTATTTAAGTTCGTGTCCAATGCGCCTGATTAACAAAACAGGCATGATGACTTCTGCATTTTAACACCAAAGTTCAACGCCCAGCGTCCTGGGACGAACAAATCGTCTGAATAGTTAGTAACTGCCATGCGCACGCAATGCTTGTCCTCACGCTCATTGGTGCGACGGGGCTGTTGGCTTCCTTCACGACGCTCATCCCGTCCCTCCTCGAAGCCCTAATCTCATATCCGCTTCACTGTGGTTGCATTTTCTCAAACGCGAGAACCAATTTTTAACGGTAGGACGATCCACAATCCCGATAGGCCGTCGATTCTGCCACAGTCAAGGGCGGAAACATGCTCGTAAGGTTTCCATGTTCATCGACGCGCCATACCCACGGTGGGGAAACGCAATGCCACCACGTAATGCGGCTCCCCAACCTCCACTTGTATACTGCTTATCAATATCGCCATTAGCGCACATGCTGCGCTACTCGGCTGAACAACTAATCACACCATTGTACTATCTTGCTCTACGCATTCCCCCAATGTGGGGTTCTTCAGGTGTGATCTTCATGTTGAAATTATAATGGCCAGCAGTGTAATTCTGCAAGAGATTACAGTGGTGGGAAACACAGGATTACCCCGAGAAAACCAAGGGACTTTCGGCAATGTCGGTCACGTTTCACACATGCCAAATCCGGGAGAAACCCCGCTGAGAATGTAACTCCAATGCGATGTTTAATTGTAAATTGACTGAAAACATTCTTACTGAGAGTAACAAAACAGAGGTGGTGATAGTTCATTTATCACGTAAACATGTAATTAAGTTACCCATTCCAATTATTCGAAAAGAAAATAGCAATACCTTCCTCCTCGCCCGTGACTGGTATTCAAAAGCAGCAATCTAAAAGCGTCAGACTAAATGCACAGCAAGATTGATTTGACAGGTACAGGTGAACGTCTCACCGACTGCAAGGTCATTAAATTAGGAAGCAAGTTGCTTAGAGAAGCAGGAGAAGGGAAGGATCCAATCATGGCCGGTAGTAAGGAACCATCCCAGCATTCGTCTGGAGTGATTTCTGAAAACCATTGAAAACTAAAATCAAGATAGCCGGACCCCTTCTCGAACTCAGTCTCTCATGAATGTGAGTCCACCTCGCTCAGCAAGACAATCTTTTTTAATCTTGCAGCTGATAATCAGAGGAGCATTCGTAATTTTAGCAGTCCCGGAATGCTTTGTTCTTAGCAGTACTTTTGTGAAGTAGAGAGGGAGGAATAAAAGTGAGTAAAATAAAATAATGAGATAAATATATTGCAACACTCATCTTCCGTAAATATATTTACATTATTAACATACTAATTACATATTTTATATTTTACTTGACTAACCAAGTATCTGAACTGAATAACAAATGAACAATGATAGGTTGACATTTTTGACTTCGTAACAGAGAGTAAGGTGTGGGTGGAGAACGGAGGGATGCGCTTCTGTGTTGTCAACTGCTAGGATATAGTGAAACGAGTTTTATTTGTATAGAGAATTATGCCATGATGGTAGCTTAACATTGAGGTGTTTTACTTTATAAATTCATCCCGCCTCTCTGTAAAATAATGTGTTATTTCTTACTTATAAAGAATACGCGAACGACATCAAAACGTCACATATTGTCGGTCATTGTAGTATTGTTTTTATAATTCGATTTACAAAAAAAAATTTATTAACATCGAATAGAAATACACTACGTTTGGGCAACATAAAAAAAGTCTACAAAGCAGTGCCGGGATGACGTCTCGGCTACATTAACACCCCTGCTGTTAGTTCACATGTTTAGGACAAACTCTCCGTGAGTAGTTATTTTTCCCATATATTCACCACGCTAAACTATCTTTGTTAATCTGCGGATAGCATGGTGTAGCCGTAAATTCCCCGTTTCTATATAAGAACGTGATAAAGAACGAACGTCCACCATGTAAACTACGTCCACACTGACTACGAATTCTGTGCTTCAGTATCCCCGTATGTTCGTGTGGAGTAGGCAGGTTTCTCTGTGAACTGTTATACGTAAAGATAATATATACGTACAAATGTATTTAAATTAAAAAATGAGGAAAATTTATTTGGCTTACTTTAAGTAAAAGTTTGTGTAATGTATTTTCCCCAATCGTAAACGACGATATCAATGTTGCTAATTTTAAAATTTTCAATAACTTATTAACGAAATCGATAATGGGATTATTAATAAATTAGTTGAATGTTGCTAATAACCATTGTCGCTTTTATTTCATGAAGAAAAAAACAACAGAAAGGTGGATTGATGGGTACGCACACATACATGTAATATTCTTAGGGTCAGTTTATAAAGGTTTCCCGAACTAGAAACCTCGCCGCTATGGAGAGATGAGACGGAAGACTCCGTTTTGGGGAGGAAAGCCACTCTGCCTTGGGAAGGGAAGAAAGTTGAACTGAAGAAAATAAACACAGTCTAGCTTGGCGGCCTTCCATCTCCTCTAAGAAATTCCCTCCTGGCAAATATTCCAGTGTTAGCTGGAAGTTGTATTCTAAATGTATTTGTCTTTGAGAGAAGCCTGGCCCCTGTGGACCACCCCCCTCGCTGCGTCATTGCAGTGGCGTGCTAACGTGCGCCCGCCCTAACATGCGAACAGAAAGTATGTTACAGACGTGTGTGTCTCGGGAGCAGCAGGCGCCCAGGAAGCAGAACACAGAAGTTGCGTCTTGACGTGAGCGGCATATTTCCGCCCACGAGGACATCACACGCTACTTACTCCTCGCCGCTGACCAACCGAATCGAAGCAATTCTGATGAAAGCACCCGCCGACGTCAAGTTTCCAGCCTACCTGGATCTTGAACCGCGTTGCAGTGTGTGTGTAATACACGTTTTACCACGAAACTATTAAACGTGTATCTAATGCGCGGATCTACTAAAAGAACATCCTTAATACGAAGGCTGTTGGGTACTTTCAATACGTCACGCACTTCAGAAACATAATCTCAGAGTACTCGAAAATTACTGAAAAGGGTTATTTCAAAGCACAAAGTTGTGGAAAATTTCTCCACCTCCACTGAGATATCGTGATTTTTTTCTACTGCATAGAAGATCTTCACCCATCGGGAAAACGACTCTCGTTACAAATAATTACTTATTATCTGGGACCCCTTTTTGCACGAACAGGACATGCAGGATTTTCTCAGACTCTCATCATATCTCAATTTACAAAATATGTCTTATTCAGGTGTAACCCTTCATAATGTGTGAGAGTTAAAGCCCCAATTGTTGCTAGCAGGTTCGTGTGAAATTCTTGTCTTTGATGACATCATGCATGGTTAGTGTAGCTGGCAAATGCAGAAAACTGTACTTGTTATGTATGCATGGTCTGGCTCCCCCACAATGGGTGGATATGGACTTGAGAAAATGGCGCAGAATTACACTGTTGAATCACATTATTATGACCACCTGATATAAGTGCGTTCTGCAGCGCGTAGCCCATGATGTATAGCCCGTGACGTGGGCTGGTGAAGTGGGTATATAATGCGACCGACAGGCTGGCTGTACACGGTGCGCTTCCTGCTGTCATGGGTACGGGAAGCGATTTAACCGAGTTGCAAAAAGGAATTATCATTGGCTTTCTGGCCAAGGGGGGGGGGCAACATTTCGGAAACACTACGTTTTCGAACTGTTCTCTGATCTCTGCGGTAAAGGTGTATCATGAGTGGACGAATGGTACCATTGGGGATAACCGTCGTGGAAACTGCGGAGCTCCACGCACCATTGATGTCCGACGAGAACGTCGACTACGACGGTGAGTGAAGGCCAACCGACAGGCTACAGTGGAACAGCTCACCATCCAAATGAACCAGGGGACATCCATACACGTGTCTACCGCAACAGTTCAGCGAACACTTCTGCGAATGGGGCTCCGAAGCAGCCGGAGGGTGACAGCATCCATGCTAACACAGGTTCGTCCACGAAAACGACTGGAATTCGCTCGATAGTATGGCTCACGCAGTCTATGCTGACGCATCATAGTGCGGGGTTGGTAATAGTTCAATGAGATACTGATTAATTTCCTTACACTTAAATGCTGTGCGTATAATATTTTACTGCATACTTCATAAAATGAGATAAATTTTACTTTAGTTGTAAATATAAGTTTTTGATACCGTGGTAATATTTGGCCGGTTCAGGAAACTGTTTTCAGGGTAATAAGTCTGATGTGACAAATAGTAATTGAGTGTTTGTCTAACTTGCTTCCACTCTATCTCAAACGCAAAGACTCCTGCATAATTTCACTAATATACTCTTGAACCCTTAGCCCTCCATGTATAACCTTTTGCATAAATAACGGTGGAGTAATCTAACAAGAGTACTAATTATGATGATATATTGAACGATTACGAGTAGCATGGTGTTGTGGTGCTGTCCTTCTTTCTCTCCTCAGATGTATAGCTCTTGAGTTGTTATAATTATGTTTAAAGTGTTGACATGCAGAAAATGTGACAGTGCTGCGCAAAACAAGGATGCCTTAATGTGCCCTATTCTTGAGAGAGGACAGTTTAACTTGCGATGTTAGCGCAGTCGCGTTAAGTTTATCAGTGCCATCTACTTCTGAGTGGTGGTGTACTCTTTGCTTGGCTCGGGTGCCCTCCTCTTTCCTCGCGGTTCTCCCTCACTTCCTTCCCCTTTCCTCTTCGTGCGTCATAATTTTCTGATTGTTCGTGGTAGTTTGTTTAAGGCCTTGCACGGCCTCGCTCTGTCTACTTTACGCCCTTCAGACGTCTGCTACGTTACGCCTGCTAGATCTTCGTTTGTTCCTGATGGCTTATGTTGCACTTGACGTCGGCCAGCTGAGGTCAAACACCGCTACCATGTCTTCGAGCTACCGTTCTACTAGTGACGCTACAGAGCGATGGGGCACTAAAAAAACGGTGAGTCGTGGGAAACGATAAGTTTTCGGGAGAGTTTTTAAGTGTTTGGTGATTTGTGTGGCAAGTGGTGTTGTACCATGGCTGTGCAGTAGTGCTAGTCCATTACAATATTTTGGTTTTGGTTGCCCTTCCAAATTATGAATCGGCTTAACTATGGTGTCGCGTTACTGTGAGTCCTTTTTTTTTTTTTTAAGTGTCGTGTTCGTCCTTGTTCGCAGGCCAATGTTTAAATAATGTTTGCTATTTCACAGTTTTCACGACTTCGTTCTTAGGGCGTTAATCTTTTAAATTGTTCGTTATTCGTTTTTGCAAATTTTTTATCGGACGGAGCTTTGACGGGTCCCAAACGACCGCTTCCCACCGTAAATTTTTTAATTATTTTAAACATTATTTTGTTGTAAATTGAGGCTTTGATGGCCAATTCTTACTGTCCTCCTTGCTGTGGTATATTAAAGTTAAATGGATGTTGTGAATAATTCTAAATTGAGAAAGGATAGTAATTTTTTAGCTGTTTTGTTGGCAAAGAAAATTTTGTATAATTGTAAATTAAATTCTTGTTGTAATGGAGCCGAGATGCATATATATATATATATATATATATATATATATGAAAACTGTTTTCCTTTGGTACTCCGATACTAGTACTGCGTTTTAATGAATTGTACCAATTGCATAAACTATTAATAATTTTGCTACTCATTCTGATCACCATTTATCAACGGCTGATATTTATATTTTACTAGTATTTTATGGGTTGTTTGTACTTTCATAAACTAAATAGAGTTCAAAACTTGTTTTCTGCATGTAGTTATTTGTGAACTGTCACAAACTCTCACAGACATTCCTAGAAAACCTTTCTCGGCGTACTTACTAGTCCAATGCCATAAGGCTTGATTCCATGCCACAGTATTCTTCCCATTTGCTAGGATGTCACTACGATAGTAAAAACGCACATAATTAATGTAAAAAAAATTACCGTAAGGAGGCTTAACTTGGCCGTCTGTATAACTTTGGTCCAAATGTTAGGTAATAGTATTTACTATTATACCATTGCAAAGAAGCGTTTTTCTGTAGGTTGTTGAACTATGTGAATCAAATCACAAAACAGAATAAGACACATTTGTTTCTAATAGTTACAACAGTAAACAGACTTACTCAAAATCAGGTCTAACGTTACTCCCGTATTACGGTTTTAATTTAAAATACAACTAAACATTTCGAAACAGAACGTTAAAACATTTATTATGATTTTATGCTATCTACATTTTACATAAATGCTTTCATAATTTTCAATAATAAATTATTTCAGTGTTATTAATGTTTCCCCTAAATTAGTCGACAAATAAGGGCATCGTACATGGCTCTAAATGACGTACTCTGCAAAAATCAGTGTATCCGTCGAACCTAAGTATATTGCATGTTATATCCGGTTCGCGCAAACCGTTTCTTAAGTCACTTTATGGAGTGTGTTTACTTTAGATTAATTTTATCACCTAACCGCTTTATCCAAAACTTATTATATTAAATAAATTTACTTAAAAGTTTGGCATAATAATGTATGTGAAACCAATCTTAAATAATTTTGTTTATCAAACGGCACGTCGGTAACTCTGAAAAGATTAACCTAATAATGAATTTACACTACTTATTTTTTATGTTCCCCTACTCTCTGAATAAAATAAAGGTTTATCATAATATCACTTTACTATTTGTGCGACTGTGTATGTGTATGCCCTCTCCAACCATAAAAATATTTTGAACCTATGTAACAAAATTTACTGAACTCGATAAATATCATTAATTAGAGACTATATATACATATGTTTAAACTATAGAATGTTTAATTTCAGAATTACGGCAATTTAAAAACTTTTGGTGATTTGTCGTAGGTATTTCAGGATTTTAAACAAAATTGGTAATTTGAATCAAGTTTATTATTGTAGCATTAAATTTGCATAATTAAAACCTTATTAGTCCGCTATTTTTATGATATCAATATCTGAAAAAAATTATCTTTTTTGTCATATCTCGATAGTTTTTCAATCGATTCCTGCTGGATTTGGCACACGCGTAGTGCTGAAGGATTTTTATTTAAATCTATTTGCAACCTGTGTGAAATAAATTCACTGAATTATAGCTTCAATACTCCTCCGTTTTGAAATGTTATGCCATCAAAAAATCTTTTTATATACTATAGTTTGTGTTTAGAATTAATTGAGAGATCTGTGAAAATCACTTCCTCTGACGCATTTTGTAAACACACAGTATCATATTATGTAAGCCCTTGAGTGAGCACAAAATGACTTGCTTAATACGAAGAGTAATGAAAGCTTATTAAATATTTCAGTTACTAAATATTTAATTCTATATAACAACTGCTTCAAATTTCCCTCCTGTTTTAAAAAGTTTACCCGAATTTAAGAAAAAATAAATTTTTTTAATTTGACTGACCACTTATTAATTTGTTTATGAGTTCTGTGCATTTCGTTAGTGAATTGAATATAAGTAATTTAAAAATGTTATGGTTTATACACATTAGAATTAGGTTGAGTAGTAGAAGTAACGGTGCTGTCTCGATCTGGTCAAACGGTGGCCATGTTGGGTTTCATTCGTAAATGATCAACACGGGAAAATATTCCGAAGTCAACGACGAGGTCAGAGTAGCAGTCTTCAGTAACAGTGATGGTTGCCATCCGTAACAGTGATGGTTGCCGTCCGAGTAGCACAACAGAAAAAAAACCAACTATTTGTCAAAACTATTTTACATCTGTCTTTCTTCAGGGTCTGAACTGAGAGAGGAACAAATTTAAAAAAAATCGGTATATATTCGGAAAATAAGTATTTTTAAAATGTATGCACATTTATTATGAAATATTTATTAATAAAAAATGAACCACCGCAATTCGCCCACCTCCTTCGGCTCATATTATTTTTAACGAAATTTCATCTTCTCGAGCGCTTTAAAAAACTGTGTTTTAATAAAGTATTTTTATTTTACCATGTAACAATTGCATTATCATAGAGTTATAAATAATATTATTTCGTTAAATATAAGACAGTTATTTAAGCATATTTACTTGTTTTGTCGTTTATATCACGAATTTTCCGCAGATTTGAGGCAAATTTTAAATAGAAAAAAGAGTGTGTCAACAACTGATGTATATTGTAGTCACCAGCTTTCAAATATCTTGTCAATAAATCAAAAACCATCAAAATACATTACATATAGTTCATTCGCAGTTACTTAGAATTTTCTGAAGTGCTACTGAAGTTCTCCTTTCAGAATATTCATCCGC
Source organism: Clitarchus hookeri (assembly GCA_002778355.1). Taxonomy (NCBI): domain Eukaryota; kingdom Metazoa; phylum Arthropoda; class Insecta; order Phasmatodea; family Phasmatidae; genus Clitarchus; species Clitarchus hookeri. The sequence continues at coordinate 697,870 of NQII01000546.1, read as the reverse complement.
CTCATGCAAACAAAGCATAACGAAGTCTAGAAAATTACACCAAAGGGACAACGCACCACATTCTTGCGCACGCAGTGTAATAATATTTTGAATAAGGACTATTTCTTACTAGGCAATACCAACATGCTTCCATTTTCTCTGTTTCTTATTCATACTCATTATAAATGTAATATCATAATTTATATTTAAAATATAAACTAATGTTTAATTTAACAAAAAAAATACTTCATGTTAACACAATTATAAAGCGCTTGAGATACAGGGCATATTTTGGAAACAACAACACGTCAAAAATGGTAATGATTTCTCAAAGGTTCGATTCAAAAAGTGCGAAAAAGCCGCGAATAGACTATGGTTAAAATTCTGTTCTTGGGTGCATGTTTTGGGAATTCGCTAAGTGCGAGACCTTGGAAAAACCCTTAAGGGGTATCAGTCCCTGTCATCTTGGATTTACGGAATTTTCGCCGTAACTGGCAACACAGATTTAATATTTCTTGCCGGCAGTCACTAGTCAAATATTAATAAACGCGGTAGGGTTGTAATAAATTTATAAAGCTTTAGAATATATTAGGTAGGCCATGTCATTCGAAAAATTTCGTTGAACAGTCTTAAATAGAACTTAGCAAATATTGTGGAAATCCAAGATGGCAGGGCCTGATCCTCCTTAAGTAGAAACTGTCGGGCAATGGACGTCTAAAGACTCGCCATTTCCTGTCAGAGGGGTCGCGCGAGGATGAACGGAAAATGCAAAGGCGGGGGAGGGGGGTGTAGAATGACAGGCCCAGAGTCGAGAATAGAAGTGGGCGGTATTTACCGAGCGACCCACTCCTGTCGGGGAGCAGACTCTTCTCACACTCCGCGATTCCAACTGCTGGCGTTTCTATGTTCTTAGAAATGTCCGCCGATCAATTCCCGGGGCGGCCTGAATCGCTGTTCACAAACTAGCCGCCGTGGCCCGCGTGTGACTAACTCACTGCAACTCTTCAGGATCCCGCTTGGCGGGCGCTTCAAATGCTCTGCAGTGTGTTTGAAACACACTTCTCCGCGCAAAACTGTTGGACGTGCGTTCAATGTTCTCGTCTGCTAAAAGATCACATACTTTAAACGAGCCCTGTTGAGCGCTTTCAAGACGTCACGTACATTAGAAACACGATTTAATACCACTCCAAAATGTCTAAAAACGACGTTTTCAAAGGACTGTATCTCGAAATGTACGGCTTATATGCATGCAAACTACTCATGAGACATGCAATGAACCTTCCTACAGACTTTCCACCAATAAAATAAAAGGGTGAAAGCTGAAAGTGCCGTAGGTACACGCAATGCGACTAGGACATCGCACGCCAGTTGAGAGCGGCGATGGCGCTCCCGTAGCGCGTGCAGTGTGTCGCTTGTAGCTCCCGCTCTTCTCGGCGAACAAATGAGGATCACGATGCAGGCAGGCGGGACCCAATCACATGGTTCCTTCCAAACCTCTGCAGCGTGCTTCACCTACCAACCACGCCGCTGGTTATAGAAAAATGGATTACTTTATTTTTAGTATAAATGCTTTCCGACTTATAGAAATTACTAGCAAGCTCTATTTCCTCGCATAAAAAGTTTTTATTGTGGACTGCATATTTTGTCCCACAATGGCCTGACAATATCATCATTTTGGTGTTTTTGGTATTAAAAACTAACTCACTTACCAAAATCAGATCATTTGCATTGAAGTGAGATACTTTGAATTAAGTCAAGGAATCTTCAAAATCACGGTATGAAATTTTTTCGCAATTTAAAAAAAAAAATTGCTTAAAATAAGGTCGTCATTCCATACGTTTTATTTTTATAAGTTTTGCTATGCATGCCTTAATATTAATTATATCATGATCTTTCACACAAACTTGTTCACCGCTTGAAGGCCTACAGGTACACAGAACGACGAGAACGCTGCACGCCAGTTCAGAGCCTTGCACTTAGCGGCGATGGCGCACTTGATGCGCGCGGCGTTGTCACCCTTATCGCTCCCTCGCTTCTCAGCCTTAAACACTCCAAGTAAACGGCCCGCTTAAGGGAGACTTGTTCCCGTCGTTTTGGATGCACAGAATTTTTGCCGGAACTTACAGCTCAGATTTCGTTTAATGTGTTACGGCTCTACGAAGTAAAAATCATTACGTTTTGTATTTTTCTAAAACAATTGTTACTTGACTGCTTTTATTATAGACTGTTCGCAATAAACTGAGAACTTTTGAAATCCTGCTTATGATATGCTTGTATACACTTTGCATATTATTCCACCTTATCTAAAATTAATAATGCTACAGGCTTCATCACTTTGTCCATGCGTCGCGTCGGTCGAGTAAAAAAAAAATATTTTTTTTGCGCATTTTCTTATCATTACATTTATATGCTTTAAAAAAACAGGAAACCAAAGAAATAGTTTCAGTGTTCTCTTATGTTTGCTTAACACTTGTAAATCAACATTACGATATGGTACTACTTTCCCTCGGTCATTACTAACCTCACTGGCGGCACGCCACTCAGTGTGCCCATTGAAATATATGCAGGTAGGGACTGTGATATTTTCCAGAGGTTGATTTCAAAAGTGCAAACTTTATCGTGAACAGCCCTAACTAAGTATCATTTATATAGTTATTTGCTAGAAACAATCACTTATTTCTTCTCGACTACCACCATTTGAAAATTAATGAAGCAGCGATGTAACAAATTGATAACTTTCGGGAAACTGTTATTCGTGGTCTACCCAGCCAAAAATTTCGTTAAAACTTTTGTAATGGAACTTACCCCGGAATATTGATAAATATAATATGATGGGGACTAGGTACCCTTAATCCAGCTCTAAGGAACGTTTTTTAAGATTCGTGTTGTGACGCTGGCGCTGTCGCGTTAATGTTTTTACCGCATCTACTTCTGCGCGGTGGTGTTGGTACTCTTTGCTTGGCTCGGATCTCCTCCTTTTCCACCCCGTTCTCCTTCCTTGCTTTCCCCTTCACCCTTCGTGAGTCACAAATTTTTGATTGGCCAGGATAGTGTACTTAAGTCCTAGCTCGGCTGGGACTCTGTCTATTCTGCTCTTCTTTACGCCCGTCCGCAGTCTGCTACATTCCGCCGCAACTTACGCCGCAAGATCCTCGCTTGTACCTGATGGCTTAGCCACCTTCACCTTCGTCCAGCAGTGGACAACGCCGACATTATGTTACTGAGTTGACACAGTAAACCAGTTCAGCTACTGAGCGATGGGGCAGTAAAACAGTAAGTCGTGGAGAACGCTAACTTTGCGGTTGGGTTTTTAATGTTTTTTGTCATTTATGTGGCATAGTGGTGTTGTAACTTGGGTGTGCAGTAAGGCTAGGCCATTTCAAAATTTCTGTTTCAGTCGCCCTTCAAAATTACGTTCCGCCTTAACTATGGTGTCGCGTTGCAGTGTCTCTCTTGTTTTAACGTGTCGTGTTTGCCCCTGTTAGACGCCTAAGTATTTTGTAGTATCCATAATTGCTTTTTTCACTACTATATCGTTGCGGCGTGAATACTTTAATATGTTGTTTGTTGTTTGTAATTCTTAACGGTCGGAGCCGTACTAGGTCCAAAGCGACTGCCTCCTACCGTAATTATTTTGCATATATTTTAATTGTTTTGAAAGTATTTTATGGAATCGAGGCTTTACTGGACAAGTCAATTGCTGCCCTCTTTTCTACAATTTTTTGGAGTTAAATGGGTGCTGTGTTCTAGTCAATGAAATTGGTAATACTTTTAATCAGTTATTAAATAATTAAACTTTAAATTTGTATTTTTTAAAGGTTTCTTGTTCTGGGGGTAAGACTGTATTTCTAATTTTGTATTTTTTCCCCTTTCTGGTGTTCCGAGGCAAATACTGCGTTTCAAAGAACTGTAATCAATGAAACTAACTATTAAAAACTGTGATAATTATTGATGTGATATATAAACTGGAGAACCAAAAATCTGGTATAGGTGTGCGTATACAAATAACAGAGGTATAGAACAAATCCGAGTAACGCGATGCGGTCGGCGGCGCATGTATAAGACAAAAGCGTCTGGCAAAATTGCTAGATCGGTTACTGCTGCTGCAATGGCAGGTTATCAAGATTTAAGTGAGTTTGAACGTGTGGTTATAGTTGGCGCACGAGAGATGGGACATAGCATCTCCGAGGTAGCGATACAATTTGGATTTTCGCGTACGACCATTCCATGAGTCTACCGTGAATATCGGGAATCCGGTAAAACATCAAATCTTCAACATCGCTGTGGCCGGAAAAATATCGTGAACGAACGGGACAAACGACGACTGACGAGAATCATTAAACGTGACAGACGTGCAACCCTTTCTCAAATTGGCACAGATTTCAATGCTGGGGCATCAACAAGTGCCAGCGTGCGAACTATTCAACGGACCATCATTGATACGTTCTTTCGGAGCCGAAGGCCCACTCGTATACCGTTGTTGACTGCACGACACAAAGCTTTACGCCTCACCTGTGCCCACCAACACCGTCATTGGACTGTTGATGACTGGAAACATGTTGCCTGGTCTGACGAGTCTCGTTTGCAATTGTATCGGGCGGATGGACGTGTACGGGTATGGAGAAATCCTCATGAATCCATAGATTCTACATGTCAAAATGGGACTGTTCAAGCTGGTGGAGGCTCTGGCATGGTATGGGATGTGTACAGTTGGCGTGAAATGGGACCCCTCATACGTCTTTATACGACTCTGACAGGTGACAGATACGTAAGCATCCTGTCCGATCATCTGCACCCATTTATGTCCATTGTGCATTCCGACGGACGTGGACAATTCTAGCAGGACAATGCGGCACTCCACACGTCGAGAGTTGCTACCGAGTGGCTCCAGGAACACTCTTCTGACTTTAGACACTTCCAATGGCCACCTAAATCACCAGACATGAACATTATTGAGCATATCTGGGATGCCTTGCAACGTGCTGTTCAGAAGATATCTCCACAGCCTTGCACTCCTATGGATTTGTGGACTGCCCTTCAGGATTCATGGTGTGAATTGCCTCCTGCATACCTTCAGATATTGGTCGAGTCCATGCCACGTCGTCTTGCGGCACTTCTGCGTGCTCACGGGGGCCCTACACGATATTAGGCAGGTTTACCAGTTTTTTTGGCTCTTCAATGTATATGTATTTAGTAGTTCTAAAGATTGTTTTCCCAATTCAAATTGTATTTATATATAATAAATGTTATTGAAACATGTTTTTTACTGTACATTTTGTGTGAATTGTCACAAATAATTACTGCCGAACTCCGCTTTACGTCTTTTATTGCATCTGTTTTTGTTGCATTAAAAGGCTGAGGTCGGGTTCGTGTATACTTTTAAGAAGGAAGAATTGCTAGCTTTGTTGGGAGACTTCTGGTTTGAAGCTGACGAGTCTACGAATGTGGCCGAGCTGCGTCGGGCCACAGTGCACTTGTGGTGTCAGCGATGTGAAATGTCGCAATCCTCTCAGCATTCGGTCCTGGTGAGTGTCACTAACTGTCCACCCAAAGTCGATAAATGGTTTTTGTCCGCCATACAAATCTTACCTCCTTTAACATCCTTGGATCCTGTCAGCATTTTACATTTTTCCATTGCAGTAAGTAAAGTAGCAAGTCTATGTCTGTTTTCTGAAGTTACTCTCTTAAAAGCAATTGCCATTAAGTATGGGGGTTTTATACTACAACTACTCCGTGAAGAAATTATGTTACTCGAAAGAGGTACCTTTGTAGGTTTCAAGCGTAAGATACTAGAGGCATTATTTCCCCCTCGTGTTAATTTCATATACAGATATCAAAGACCTGGTTAAACAATGTATCAATCCGTGGATTAAATATGCGCCTTCCACGAGGCCCTGTGTTTGCAAATGAGTGAACATGAATTGGTTAATGTAATTTGAGATAATTTGGCTCCGCAATTTTAGTGTGCACTGTACTTTGGTTTCTGTTCCTCATAATTTTCGTGAGCTACGTCAACTAGCAGTTGAAATGCATTGTCGTTTGGTCATCTCTAGTGAATACCGTGCGTGTTTCCGTCCTACCGTGCAAGCAGGTCGCGGCAATAAATCTGCGTCGTATGGACAACTTTCCGCTATACAGCGTTGTGGTGCGATGTAGTTATCGTGCTGTCCAGGGACACGTCGCTAGGGAATGTAAGCAGGTTAGGGGTACTATGTCTGAACAGAAATGTTTCCGATGCGGCGAGATTGGTCACTTACTTAGGACAATTTGAGTTAGCACGTATTCCAATAGGCTCGAATTTCGATAGTCAAGCCTTGTCTCGGGTATTAGATTTCGTGTTGTTAGAATTTAAATTTAAATTTGTGTTCAGCTATATAGATTATATCATTGTGTATAGTGATGATCTGGAATCCCATCTGTCCCATCTGCATCAGGTATTCTTTAAGATGCGGGAAGTAGGGCTAATTGTCAATCCAGACAGGGTTACCTTGGGATCCAGTAAGGATACATTTTTAGGTTACTTGCTCTGTGAAGGTAAATTAATTGTTGACCCTGATCGTGTTGCCTCCATTTTGAATTTTCCTCGCACGAAAACTCTGAAGGGAGTGGACAACGCCGATATTATGTTACTGAGTTGACACAGTAAACAAGTTCAGCTACTAAGCGATAAGGCAGTAAAATGTTAAGTAGTTTGCGATATATATATATTTTTTTTTTGTGGCACAGTTGTGTTGCATCTTGGGTAAGGCTAGGCCATTTCAAAATTTTGGTTTCTGTTACCCTTCAAAATTACGTTCCAGCTTAACTATGGTGTCGCATTGCTGCGTCTCTCTTGTTTTAACCTGTCGTGTTTGTCCTTGTTAGCCGCCGAAGTATTTGTAAGTATCCATTATTGCTGTTTCCACGACTATATCGTTGCAGCATGAATCTTTTAAAATTTTGTTTGTTTTTTGTAATTCTTAACGGTTGGAGCCATACTGGGTCCAACGCGACTGCCTCCCGCCGTAATTATTTTGCACGTCTTTTAATTGTTTTGAAAGCATTTTATGGAATGGAGGCTTTACTGGGTAAGTCAATTGCTGCCCTCCTTTATACGAGTTTTTAGAGTAAAATTGGTGCTGTGTTCTAGTCATAGGAATTTGTACTGTTTTTATCAGTCGTTAAATAAATTAACTTTTGAATTTGTGTTTTTTATAGGTTTTCTTGTTCTGGAGCTAAAATTAAATGTCTCATGTTGTTTTTTTTTTTTCGTGCTCCAAGGGAAATACTGCATTTGATATAAATATATATTGCAGTGATATATATATATATATAGTTGATCTAAACGTTGTTTTGCCAATTCAAAATGTATTTATATATAATAAAGGGTATTGAAACTTGTTTTTTACCGTACATTATTTGTGAATTGCCGCAGTGTGCCTCACTCTGACGTATAATATCAGAACGTTGGTATGCCCTGAAAGTTTTTTTCATCGTTTCATTTTACGATATAAGCCTGATGAAAGTTTCCTAATGAATCTGTGTGAAGATGTTTATGCTAATCAGTCATTTTCTACTTTAAACTAAACTGAATCGACCGCTCTGTGAGTTAATAGTTGCATCGCGTGATTGTGGAGCATTCTTTTTCAAACTGCTTCCATAACAGTCCTTGCTAAATTCTAGGAATGCAATCAGAAGTACAGTTCATCAATCAAATTTATCTACTATCCGTAGAATAGTGGCAAACACATCCGTGCTCATCGTAGAACTCGAAATAGTGGCATCGTATAAGTTATAATATTCACAGGTAGCTTCTTCGATAACGTATGAGATTTAAACATTTTGTATTATTGTTAATGAGCAGTGTTGTTGTCGTATGCTACCTACCGTCAACAAAATCATACTTGTATATTCCTCTATATACTAAACATTCATGTATAATGTTATTATTCATTAGCACAAATTACGGCAGGAAAATCATCTTCGTTCAGACTGTCGAAACCAAAATCATGACCGCCAAGAGAATTCGAGCAAGCCACTGCGTAATGTCAAAATTTTGTTCATAACGTAATAAATATTTCGAGGATATATGTCCTATTTTGTTGCTCACCGCAAACGTCACTTGAGAGTGTTTGGATTTGAATTGCACCCGAAGTCTAAATAAAAGCCATAAAAGCGGATTAAGCCTTCCTCTTTAATTCTAGACCGGTATACTTGAATAATAATCGGCGTAATTCGTAGTAATCCGATTGCAACGGACCGGTTTAATTCAATGAATTAAACCAAAAAAAAAAAATCACTAAACCCTGATAGGAACTGAAATATAAACTTTTACTTCCTTGCTTTCCAGTTGGACGTTTTTTTGCGAGAACTAACCAATCCACAGTGGTTTTCCTTTATTTTTTTATAACTTATTTTGTAAAATATTTATAAGTTTTGCATAACAAAACCTACTTTATTTTAAGTTTCCAAGGTGAAATAAGGTCTATGAACCAACCCAAGGTTCAAAGTTCTGTTATTGCTAAAAAAATCTGTAAACAAGTTCTATGCGGCTTGGGTCACCAACACAAAACCAGTTTACCCATTGAAACTTAAGTTAAATGATAAAAACTAGAAAAATACAATCATATAATAATGTTCAATGAAAGAATTAGAATATCTACAGGAAAAAATATTGTAATGTAAATACACTGGAGAGCCAAAAAAAACTGGTATAGGTGTGCGTATGCAAATAACAGAGGTACGGAACCAATCAGAGTAACGCGATGCGGTCGGCAGCGCCTATATAAGACAACAAGCGTCTGGCAAAGTTGCTAGATCGGTTAACGATGTAGGGGAAGTGAGGTAGGTATGGAGCAGCGCTGTACTGTAAGGGGGTGGGAAACGGGAGAACTCTGAGAAAACCTCTGACCTGCGGCATCGCCCGGCATGATTTCCACGTGCGAAAATCCGAGAGCCACCCCGCTGGGAATAGACTCCCGGTTAGTAAAGCGCTCTATCCGCCGAACCACCGCGGCCACCGAATTCGACGGGAAGGCAGCCAAGTTTCGGCGGGAAGCATCAGTGTCGCCAACCTGGCGGGTGGCCGCCCACTCGAGGCCAGTCTGCTCTGTGCAGCGGCGGAGATCGGTCACGTCGCTTAGCGGCGGGAAGGCGGCCAAGTTTCGGCGGGAGAGAGCAGTGTCGCCAACATGTCGGCAGTCGCTGCACCACTAGTCTGCTCTGTGCGGTGGTTGAGAAAGGCCCGAGACTGCAGTCGTGACCTTGGCACAGGAAAAACCGTGTTGGCGTGTACACGCGAGGGAAGATAATTTCCGTAACATCTAGTTCCGAAAATTTAACCCGTGCGTGTGTAGTACCAACATTTTCATTAAAAAAAATTTCACCACAGAAAAATTATTTTCAATTTTTTCAATTGTTTTTCAAGTTAAAGATATGTGAAGATGTGTGTGTGGGAGTGCGGCACTCGCTAATATTTTGAAATTCAAGTACACTATAAAATATATCGGACGGTTATTAAACAAATACAGTGCTCTGCCTGCCTCTTTTTTTTTTTTATTGGAATGTATTGTGCCGTCGATTTACGTGCGTTTTCGCAGGATTACTCCATGTTTAGTAGTTTTTTAGCCCCCAAACATTTTGGATAGAAGATCTATGCTTGGATTCTGAGCTAAAACACTTCTGGAAGCAAGAATATCTCGGTAAGGGCCATGAGTTATTATGCACCCATTTACTATTAGTGAACTTATATATTTGAGGCAAGTAAAGTGAAATGTTTTCAACATTAACTTTTCTTACGCTGTGTTAAATATTGTTTTAATTTCAAAGGCAACATTGCCCCTTTAAAACTGCTCCAGAAATATGTCATCCATATGGAGCAGAGGATTTCAAAAAAATTATTTTGGTGTGACACAGGCTGTAGGTAAATATTTAGACTTTTAAGTTCAGTACATGAGATTGACAGTCCGGAATTTTTAGTAATTATTAACACCCCAGCATGCTTGTTTGAATCTTTAAACCGGTAAGAGGGAGTGTAATCACGCAGTAACGTATCTGCACAGCACACTCGGGAGGTCGTGATTTCGAACCTGGATTAGTGGACTGGATTAAGGATGATTTTCCCCAAGTTTTTCCATCCCATTGCACGCAAATGCCCACTGCGGTTTCTCACTGTCTGTCTTATTATTTTACGGTCATTTAACAAAGGAATTAGCCTCTGCATACAAACAAATATAATTAAAAATCGGTATAATCAATAAATAATATGTAATGCATAATTAATAATTACATGGTAGACAACAAGCCTTCCAGTGAATTACAATAGACCATTCTTAATTAATTAATTTCTGGCGTGATTTCAATTTTCCGTCCGTGAGTATAATATTTCATTAGTAATTAATTGGTGACAAATCTTATCTATTTCATCATCCCAATTTTTAAAATCTAAAATGAAAAAAAAAAGTTGCATCTTTAGCAGGAAATTTTTCCCACTAGCTTCCGTGTTTCGCGTCGTGAATTATTATGTATCTTAAAACAAGTATATATAAAAGAGAAGGCTTTTATTTTAACTAAACTTACGTATGAAAAAATGTACTTCCTAATGCACCTCATTGTCTGGGTTTACCGGCAAATTATTTCGGTGCAGAAATATTAGACAGTTAAGTTATTGAAGGAAATTCGAGATCAATATATCATGCTAGCATAGAAATTATAGAGCGAATGCTGAAATAACACACCTGTTGTTGATTTCGGTCACTCCAGGGACAAAATTATCGGACACAAGACTGCATTCCTGTAATTTTGGTTGGGCTCGGTATTTTAAGGGTGCTCTTGACAGAAATATTCATAGTTTTATATTAGTACAAAATGATGTTCACCTTGTAGACATTACTTACAAGTACTATTTCCTTGTATAAATTTTTTTAGACGGCATATTTTCTACACAGTGGCCTTTTAAAATCACAATTTTATTGTTTTTAGAACTTACAAATAATACAAACTAAATAATACAAATTAGATCACGAACATTGAAATGTAATAGAATGAATTACTTCAATATATCTTTAAAATCATGGTATAAAATTTTTTCACAAGTTTTAAAATTTTGTTTAAATAAATAAATTATTCCATATTTGTTATTTATAGCAGTCTAAAATTTTTAGTTAAATAAGTTTTCCTAATCTAACTTAAAATTAATTAAGGCGTGACCTATCAGTCAACCTTGTAAATTTATTCGTAAATAACTTTGTTTATTTTATTTGTACGTTCCAAAAACAATATAATTGTGATTTTGACATGGCATAATCCAAAACCTATGCGACCTAAAATTTTATTATGCGAGGAAAGAGTACTTATAAGTGATATTTACAAGCTTGATGGTGTCTCGTACAAGTGGGAAATAATAAATTTTTTTGGTACCCAGCACCCTTAACATATTTACAGTTCACTTGCAGTGTTCATTTTCATTTTCACTTTTAGGGTGAACAGCTCAAACTTGATACTCTTGTAGGAGCCGCAGTGGCTGGGCGGCTAGACTGCTTGACTCCCACCAAGAGAACCGGGTTCAATCCCCGGACGGGTCACTCCCGGATATTCGCCGTTGGTCGGTGGGTTTTCTCGAGGACCTCCCGTTTCACCCGCCCTTGCATTCTGGCGCTGCTCCAGTCTCCACCTCATTTCACCCTCATCGGCTCTCAAGACTTCGTTCTTACAAGACACCCAAATCTCTTAACTCAACTCAAATCGATGCTCTTAGTAGATAGGAAAAGCCGATTCCATAACAAGGGCTGAGGGCCGAGGAGCTGAGGTAGGTACCATCCGCCATCTTCGAATTTACAGTTTTTCACTCAAAATTTTCGGTTTCACCCCTAAAATCACTTCATAAATCAATTATTTTGCCTAAAATTCCTAGAATTTACCTTAAAATTTCCCCATTTAACCCAATGTCAGTAACACCATATTACATTTAAGAGGTATGCCTCTACCCGCTACCCAGCACCTTTTCCTACACCACTCTTGTGGGTCAGGTAGCTGGTTGAACTTGTCAAATCAATCGTAAAACGATCAGACATCTAGAAATCAATGCATAAATAAATAATTAGAATTATTTTATTTATCATTTGAAAGATGCCAAATCTTTTCAAAAAATGTTAAATGTATCGAAAATGTATTTTTAATGCAAAATCGGTTTATAAAATTCAAATTATGTAAATTTTACACTTTCTCATGACACTTGGTAACATGTAAAAAAATAAAAAACCCTCATGTGGAGATTTGAAACCACAACCTTTCGAACAGAAGTCGGAGGCTATAACCACTGAGACACTTAAGCAACAATACTAAGGTATTCTTGAATCTTCTATAATATCCACCAAAAAAGAGGCTGCCATTCCCTTGTACAATTACATTGGTGTATTAAACATTTTGGTATTTATTTTTTCAATCAATACACAATAAACAATAAATGGTTTATGACCCCATTTATTGGAGAGCTTTTTCAGTATTAATTCATTGTATATACCATTTCGAAAACATTTTAAAGGGAAATGTTGTATTAAAAACATTTCGTTATTTTCCAGCCCGGGTTTGAATCATATATGCATATGCTTACATTGTTTTTTCGCAAGTCGGCTCGTAAGCAAGCGAATATGTACATACAATTGGGTAGGCGAATATTATTTACGAATCTTAGGAGGCAGGTTCGTAAAATTCAGTTTTCAAGTATTATTTCTAGCTCCAGGAATGCATGTTTAAGCCTTTATAACCATTGTGATTAGTCTATATATTTGCTTCTTTTTGATATTTTTAACTAAAACTGTTTATAACAGATTGGTTACTATATATGGTTAATAAGAAAATAATAATAACATTTTTGTGTTTTAAAATTTATTAAAATATATGACTACAAAAACACTGAAAAAAAAAACATTTATCAGTTCCTTCGTTCGCAATATAGAACTCAGCGGATTTTAATCGACTCGAATATTACATAATACTTCAGATCCTACCAAAGCCCTCCTACACATGCTCGCACAAATGTGATTTAAAACATACTCTCGAAATCGATTGTATACACCACTGAAGCAGAACGGACTGTATAAGTAATTAAACACACATTAAAATGTATATGTATTTAATTTATTTACTTGTATCCATTCAATCTTTCTAATTATTTTGTACATTAGATCTTTTCATTTTCCTGTTGTTTCCAAATCATGGATAGTAGCCAACAGTCTCATATAACATAACCATGATCCTTCAGTTCATTGATGATTGAAGATATCTCAACAATGCGTGAAAGATCTCTATGTTATTGCAGCTCATTCGAATATCTGAGTCTATCAACAACTTCATTAGGGTCTTCGGGAAATACGTAGTCAGTATTCTCAGCAGCCTCCACATTCTTCATGTCGCGCGTTCCAGCTAATGAACGAGCGTTCTTGACGCCTTCGGCCTTCTTCGCACCACTTGTTGAAGGAAACTCGCTTGTGAAATGTGTGGGAACTTCGAGAGAATCATGATCCTTCTCACCAGATACTTTATCAACTTTTTCTTCATTGCCATTAACTTCAATGCTGTCTTCACGATCGTCTTCACGTCCTGTTTCATGCTCAATATCAAGTTTACTTTTTTTTGTAGGAGTTGCATGGTCATCATCAGTATTTAGAGCCGACAGCCGTTTATTCTGAAGTTCGTCGACTTCACGTGAAAGTCTTGCAAGTGCACATTCCACACAATTCGACTCTACTACACTCATTCTGTCATTAGCATTAACTGTACCATCATAATCGCCGGCGGAATCAGTCCCCCGCCAATTCAGCATGGGATATTGGCGACATCACTTGCTGGCTTCCAGTAGACGAACACTTACAGATCTTAGAAGTGTTCCATTATTGTATCACCTTGCATAAACTGCATGTGGTCATTGTCGTAACGCTTCATCATGCAAGTTTCCTTGTCACCTGCGAAAATGTTAGTGTATTTACAGTGTATTAACAGTGTTAACAGTTAGTATTAACAGAAGTGAACGAAGTCACCACATATTCCTCAGTGGGAGAAAAAAACACTGCATTTATCAGCCTTGATGTGTTTATTTAAGTTATCACTTCGAATGAACTGTCTGGAACATTTACAGCAGCTTAGAAAATCATGAGATGGGTTCTTCAAATAGTAACTCTTCTCATATCGCAGTGCATTGCAACTTTTACTGAAGTATTTGGCACAGTAGCAACATTGTTTTCTATGTAATTTTTGGGCAGTCGTTGATGGTATTCATATTGTCGTACAGGATATACTCGATTTTGCATCGTCAATGGTTTGCTTCATCTTCAAGCATACATGAATTCATGCACTTTACTCCTGCTGACTGACCTGCCAACTGACTCCTACAGACTGACTCCTGCCAAGATGTTACTCATTTGCAAGTTCCATGACAACTCACCTCTAGGTCATGTACACTGGAGAGCCAAAAAAACTTATATAGGCGTGCGTACGCAAATAACAGAGGTATTAAACAGATCAGAGTAAAGCGATGCGGTCGGCAGCGCCTATATAGGACAAAAAGCGTCTGGCAAAGTTGCCAGATAGGTTAGTGCTGCTACAATGGCAGGTTATCAATAATTAAGTGAGTTTGAACGTGGTGTTATATTCGGCGCACGAGAGATGGAACATAGCATCTCTGAGGTAGCGATAAAATTTGGATTTTCGCGTACGACCATTTCACGAGTCTACCCTTAATATCGAGAATCAGGTAAAACATCAAATGTTCGACATCACTGCGGCCGGAAAAAGATCGTGAACGAACGGGACAAACGACAACTGATTAAAACCATTAAACGTGACAGACGTGTAACCCTTTCTCAAATTGACGCAGATTTCAATGCTGGGGCATCAACAAGTTACAGCGTGCGAACTATTCAACGGACCATCATTGGCTTTCGGAGCCGAAGGCCCACTCGTGTACCGTTGTTGACTGCACGACACAAAGCTTTACGCCTCGGCTGTGCCCGCCAACACCGCCATTGGACTGTTGATGACTGGAAGCACGTTACCTGGTCTGACGAGACTTGTTTCCAATTGTATCGGGCGGATGGACGTGTACGGGTATGGAGACATCCTCATGAATCCATGGACCCTACATATCAACAGGCGACTGTTCAAGCTGGTGGAGGCTCTGTCATGGTATGGGACGTGTGCAGTTGGCGTGAAATGGGACCCCTGATACGTCTAGATACGACTCTGACAGGTGATCGATACGTAAGCATCCTGTCCGATCACCTGCACCCATTCATGTCATTGTGCATTCCGATGTACGTGGACAATTCCAGCAGGACAATGCAACACCCCACACTTCGAGAGTTGCTACCGAGTGGCTCCAGGAACACTCTTCTGACTTTAGACACTTCCATTGGCCACCTTAATCACCAGACATGAAAATTATTGAGCATATCTGGGATGCCTTGTAACGGGCTGTTCAGAAGATATCTCCACCACCTCGCGCTCCTATCGATTTTAAGACTACGCTGCAGGATTCTTGGTGTGAATTGCCTCTTGCATACCTTCATACATTAGTCGAGTCCATGCCACGTCGTCTTGCGGTACTTCAGCGTGCTCGCGGGGGCCCTACACGATATTAGGCAGATGTACCAGTTTTTTAAATTTATATATGCACATAAGACATCACGTTCATTGAATGTCGTGTCAGGTATCAGCCATTGTACACATGGCGCACGTCCGGTGCTGTTTTACAAGCTATTGTCCGACGAATTCCCGAGCTAAACGAACAGGCGCTGGATAACTCACCATCCATACCGCTCACTCGCGAGCATGCCCATTATAGTCAATGTGGCACCATCCGATCGGGACCCAAACCAATGACACACTCGCCATCATCTTCGATGCCCAGAAGAATGTCTCTCTGTTTGCGAACATTTCACGAACCATTCATCCATTGTAAGAACTTTCCAGCTTGAATTCGTTTTACGAAACACGTTGTGAACGAAGAATCTAATTGGAGAAACATGTTTTGTACTGCTCTTTTAAGGAGCCTAGCTTATGCTCCATACATTTTAAATGTAAAAAACTATTAATTTTTAAATGTAAAATTGTGGGAGCACTTTGAGAAAACCCATATATATTCGCTCGAGAAGAAATCGTATATAATTGGAAAACCCGCAGATGCCGCCATCCATAAATAAACATATTACATAATTTTTTAGTGTATTTCTATCTATGTTACTTTCAACTTTTCTGAAACCCTGCCTTAGTTCTACTGCCATCATCTTCCTCCGCCTCATGCAAACAAAGCTTAACCAAGTCTAGAATATTACACCAAAAGAACAACGCACGGCATTTATACGCACTCAGTGTGATAATATTTTGAATGAAAACTATTTCTTACTGGGCTTTACCAACACACCTATTTTCTCCCTGTTTTTATTCGTATTAACGATAAATTAAAAATTATAGTTTGTTTATAATATAAGTTCAATTTCAATTTAACCAAAAATAAGGCACTTTTACGTTAACTAAAGTATGTAACGCTTGCTATAGATGGCATATTTGGGAAAGAACCAAACATGTCATACATTGGATAGTTTTTGAAAGGTTCTATTCAAAAAGTGTGAAGAAACAGCGAATAGACTATATAACTCCTTAGCGCCACCGAGTGCACGTACACACGGCTATCCACGGAAGATGTATGTGTCGCGTGTGAACAGCCATTGCGATGTACAGCGCTGATCCTCCAGCGGCTTGGCTTGACGTATGGGTCTTGCGTTCCTGTCGCGAGGGCATCGTCGCATTACCCGATTATTCGTCGCAACGGTGCAGCCAATGGGGTGACTGACTGCATTCTGTCGGAAAGGGAGAAGGGGGACATTAAGGGTCCCGCCTGTCTGAAGCTATAGTCTGTTCGCTGTATCTTCACACGTTTTGAACACCAACTTTGAAAAATCACCACATGTATGTACTGTTTCATTGTTTCCTAAATATTTTATGTCTCGAAAACGTTTTATGACTGTATTTAAAAAAAAAGTATCTTATTTCTCGTGACATTTAACTGTTAGTCATATTTTACAAATAAATTATAATATTTATAAATAGTGTATTCGAACACAGCTCCATGACAGGGTCACAGGGACACCACCGAACCTTGATAAGAAAACGTCAACAGCATGCTCTTGCATTCCACCACTAATGCTAAAATTTGCCAAAATTTTTCGTTTACCCATCAAATTTCTCTTTTTTTTCCTCTAAAAAAACATCAAAATTTCCCTTTTTACCAAAAAAATTCCCAAATTTCCCATTTTTTTTAAATCCAATAATTTCAAATATGTGTTGATGAGCTCGAAATCCGGATCTCTTTTTTCCCCAAAAAATGACAAAATTTCAATGACCCCACAATGTGGAGGAATGACTCCTTTTTGGGCAATGAGGATTGAGGATTCATGAGGGGTTTTCTCACAGTCTACGCCTACCATACTTCATGCTCTTGCATTCCGTGCTAGAAGGTTTTCTCCTAATCTTTCGAAATTCGATTACCATTTAAGTCCTTCCTACTGTTAAACTTCACGCTCTTGCATTCCATTGGGGTAAAGCAGTACAGGGTTATCTCAGAGTCTTCCCTAATACGATATATAAACTTTACGCTCTTGCATTCCATTGGGGTGCCGTGGTGACGCAACACATAGCGCGCACGTTAAACACCACGCTCTAGCATTCCAAGCTGGGAGGGTTATCTCAGAGTCTTCCCAAATGTGATATAAACTTCACGCTCTTGCATTCCATTTTGACAGGGTGCCGCAGTGACGCAGCGGATAGACGACTTGCTTCCCAGTGGCCATGACATAGCCCCAGGCGACAGGGTGCCACAGTGACGCAACAGATAGACGACTCACTTCCCAGCGGCCATGACATAGCCCCAGGCTATGCATCAGGCGTTGCATCACTGCGGCACTTCAATGGAATGCAAGACCGTGAAGTTTAATGTGCCATCTATCCATTGCGTCACTGCGGCACCCCGTCGCCTAGGGCTATGTCATGGCCACTGGGAAGTGAGTCGTCTATCTGTTGCGTTACTGCGGCACCCCGTCGCCTTCGCCTTGGGCTATGTCATGGCCGCTGGGCAGTGAGTCGTCTATCTGTTGCATCACTGTGGCACCCCGTCGCCTGGGGTTATGTCATGGCTGCTGGGAAGAGAGTCGTCTATCCGTTGCGTCACTGCGGCACCCTGTTGAAATAGAATGCAAGAGCGTGAAGTTTATATATCGTATTTGGGAAGACTCTGAGATAACCTCTACTGCGGTACCCCAATGGAATGCAAGAGCGTGAGTTTAACAGTAGGAAGGACTTATATGGTAATCGAATTTTAAAAGATTACGAGAAAACCTTCTAGCATGGAATGCAAGAGCATGAAGTATGTTAGGAGTAGATTATGAGAAAACCCCTCATGAATCCTCAATCCTCATTGCCCAAAAAGGAGTCATTCCCCCACATTGTGGGATCATTGAAATTTTGCTATTTTTGGGAGGAAAGGGATCCGGATTTCGAGGTCATCGACACATCTTTAAAAATTTTAGATTTAAAAAATAATTGTGAAATTTGAGAAAATGTTTGGAAAGAAGGGAAATTTTTGATGTTTTTTTGGGGAAAAAGAGAAATTTTGAGGGAAAACGGGACATTTTGGCTAATTTTGGCACTAGTGGTGGAGTGCAAGAGCATGCTGTTGACGTTTTCTTATCAAGGTTCGGTGGTGTCCCTGTGTCCCTGTCATGGAGCTGTGTTCGCATACCTTATTTATAACTACTAATTATAATATTTCGTTTATAGGTGTTAATGTGTATACAAAAAAAAAGAAAGAAAATGTATGTGTTGGTAAACCTATTAGAAATATTTCGCACGAAAAGTAATATTAAATTGAGTGCGCACGAATGCGGTGTGTTGTCCCTTTGGTGTAATTTTCTACACTTAGTTAAACTTTGTTTGCATGAGGCGGAAGAATAGTCTGAAAGTGGAACTTTAGTAGGGCTTCAGAAAAGTTGGTTGCAACCATGAATGGACTATATATTTTGCGCGTCCGAGTTTTCGAAACGCGTGAGCTTGTAAGGTCGATTCTTGTACACTCGCCACTCTCCACGTCGCCTCTACGCGCAAGGTGCTCAACTTGCTGTGCAGAAAAGAGCAATACGTACAATGTTCCGAAAACACCCACACACACACTGTAGACCACTGTTACAGATTTGGGCATCCTCCCTGCGCCTTGTGTATTCATATA
>NQII01000546.1:660041-678575 GCA_002778355.1 Clitarchus hookeri | reverse complement strand
TCATATATAAAATGTTGATACCAAATGTCAGCTAAACACGCAGGTGCATTCTCATGATACTAGCAGCAAAGATAATGTCCATATTAACTTTTTCAACAAAAGCAGCACAATAATCTGCCATATTTTCTTAAAAAATAAAGGACCAAACAACATTTTGCCGCAAATTGACTGATTTCCTGCTTGAATATTACTATTACAACGTTGAATTTTTTTGTAAATGAGTTGTCACTCTGGTATTATTGTATGTCAAAATACACACACGTATAAATTTACAGTTGCAATTAGTAGTGTGTGTTCAGTACAATTAGTAGCAATTACAGTTGCCCTTGATATTTTGTTTATTGTAAGAAGTATTGTGTCATCGATTGTACAATATTAATGTATATTTCATTATGTATATTTATATTTTAAATAGTTATTAATTGTGCCATGTCTTGAATTTGAGATCTCAGGAATCCAAATAAATGAAATGAATTGAAAAAAAAAAACTAGCGTGCAAGTTTTTCCGTCGATGACTAGCCTGAACGTTACTGAGCAGCGATCCTATATTTTTACGCCATAGTTAATAAAGATAAAATTATGATTCACATCTGTAAAAAAAACTCTGGAGTATCTGTGCAGAAAAATTTATCAGGTGTAAATAGTTTGGAGTACACCCGTGTTAGCTATTTTTGCACCTGTAAAAGTAATCCTAGCAGTTGGAAATGAGAACTTAAAACTTATCTTTGGGCACTAAACGTTTAGAGACCACCACAAGATATCCATTCATATTTTAGTCTCAAAATTGTCTACCGTACATGTGAAACAAACGCACTTGATGCGGAAGCTAGGTGAAGTTCTTGCCACTTGCAGTGCCGTGCCAGAGAGTCTACCTACTTCCGGCGGCGGTGGTGAAGGCTGTTCACGGTAAACTGACCACCTTTCTAAGACCTACTTACAGTCTACTTCTCGGATTACACTGCATACTTCCACCATATGTAAGTTTAACATTGATATGGGCCTGATCTCTTTATTCACGCGTCGGCCACGTAAAACTGTGAAATTATTAGAAATGTGAATGTTTTTCCTAATTTCCTAATTCTTACAGTTAAAAACGTTGATAAAATAGAAAGAAAATTAACTTATTTCGGTATCAACAATTTTTTGCCTATCAATTTTCATGCAGCGTTACGACATGGAACTACTATCCCTTCATCGATAACAACTTTACTGGGCCCGCGTCACACATTATGCCTGCTAATATATATATATATATATATATATATATATATATTCATATATATATATATGTATATACAGGTAGGAGTAATTACACTTTTCATTGGTTGATTTCAAAAGTGCTCACTTTACCATGCCTTTAGAAAGATTTCTCTGTCTTTGAAGACAAACTCGCACGGGTATGCTTCCATTACTTCAGTAATTTTTTTTTGGTACTCTTACGTGAACTCTATAAAACAAGAGTTGTAATAATTTCGTGAAGGAAATCTTCAATTTTGTTCTAGTTTTTATAATTAACTTGGTGGACTGTATATCGTGTAATACATGGCAAGACACTATAATTGGGACACAGACAGCTTGCCTACGGCTGATGTCTAACCAATAATGAGACTCCTAAGCGTGCTAAGCATGTCGCGTGTAATTTTGACTATCTCTTGAAAACGTCTATTGTTCTTGCAACAAAAATAATTACTTTTGTGCCATTTCTTTGAACTTATATGTTTCATTAAAATTAATAATGTTGCTATAAAGTTAATAATATTAACCCTTTAAAAAGTCATATTACTTTAATGCAAATATACTGATGCATTTTTAACATTATTAAAGTATTGTTGCCGCAACCAAAAGTTGTGTTACATTATAAAAAAATAGGAACAACTAAATATTTGTGTTACTGCGACATTCAAATAATGTCCAACCAATACCAGTTTACATTGACTTGAAATTGTAAAATGACGGATACTAGTGGACAGAAATAACCTCGTAAAATTATATCACTATAATTAAAATTTTAAAGCATTAGATGAGAACTAAATGCAACTTAGTTCAGATTCCAAACCTTGTAATGCAGTTTACGTATGCCAAAAATGCACATATTCCTAAAGCATGAAGTATTCCCATATAACGATAGTGTGCCTACTAGAGTTTGTGTTTATATGTTGTTCAATACCGACAATAAGGTAAATAGTCCGACATGTTAGAATAGAGCAAGTTGTAATACGATGAGATTCATCAAGTGAATATCGTCTTGTGCACGTGTTCGATGCTCCAATCTGCCTAAATTTTCCTCTTTGTAGGGAATAATTTCTTTTTGTGACAGAATCATTGTACCTAACTTATTTTACATCAGAATGCTGTTTTAAAGCAAAGGAAATACAAGAACAATTTCAACATAAGTGTTAACATTAATCCAACAAAAAAATGTTGTTTTGTCGGAACACAAACACTACCTTAATGTTTTCAGTACAGTAAGGAGGTATCATTGTTACACGAGTTCTTCATGTTACATTTACATTACAGCATACCAGTATATTACATTAACATCAACGTTGGTTACTGAAGTCTCAACATTAGACTTTATCTGTGTAACATTATGCTGGCAAGCAGAACTGCACAATCCAAAGATGATTTAATTCTGTTTTGTCGGGACTGCCAACAAATATTTGCAGACCTTAAAGTGTTTAGGGGCCGCGGTGGTATACTGGCTAGAACGCTCGCCTCCCACCAAGGCTAACCGCGCTCGACTCCTGGCGGGGCGGCTCACGGATATTCGTACGGACGATGCCGCTGGTCGGCGGGTTTTCTCGGATATCTCCCGTTTAACCCGCTTTTGCATTCTGGCGATGCTCCATTTCCACCTCGTTTCACCCTCATCGGCACTCAAGACCTCGTTGTAATGAGCCGCTCCTCTCTACTTCACTCAAGGTGTTTAGGGCTTTTAAGATTCGACCATTGTTTTATACATTTTTATCATAGTATTTATTTTTCGTTGTGACATTGAATAATATTCTGACCAAAATGTGACAATGGCGGGAAAATTACTTTTCAAAAACCAATGAAACGAACTGTAGGAATTTTAAAATTCTAAGAAATGCGTTGCAAAGTTAAAATACAATATCAGCGGAACCATGTGTAAATGAGAAATCTTCCCAACGCAGTGGCA
Source organism: Clitarchus hookeri (assembly GCA_002778355.1). Classification (NCBI taxonomy): domain Eukaryota; kingdom Metazoa; phylum Arthropoda; class Insecta; order Phasmatodea; family Phasmatidae; genus Clitarchus; species Clitarchus hookeri. The sequence goes on along the minus strand of NQII01000546.1, from coordinate 675,415 downwards.
CACCTTCCTTAAAGCGTATTTTATACATGACAAATGTAAATTCCGGTAGTGTAACAGTAAATATACCGGTCGGTGGATGGAGTTCCGTCTTCAGTATGAGTCATATTTAAGTTAAATTTACTAAATCCATAAATCATTGTTTTTCAAGGCCGTGTTGACATTATCCGACACATGTCAGTGATCGACGATGAGTCATATTTTCGTGAATATTGTCACGACTTGATTGGCAAATTCGTAATTAAATGCAAAATTCTACATTTACTACTGCAGCAGTAGCAGAAACGTCATATCAATTTAAAGTATGCTTCCTACTTAACCCCCTCACTCCTTTCCAGTCCGGCCATTTCAGTAATTTACCGGCACGAAAAAAAAACTGAAATACGGGAACGTGTTGGTGATTATAGCAACGGTTCTGCTTATCACGAGGGCGAAGGTGAAATAGCGGAAGTGCGTGGTAGATCATTGGTTTCCCATTATCTTGTTTTTGGTGTGCCCTGCGTCTCGCCGCAGGTCTGTGTGCAAAATGCCTGCAGTCATCTCTGTTCTCTCCTAACCAACTTCCAACATCATCCGCCTCTTGTAACACTGCCTGCCTACTCGCTCCAACGCTGCCGATTGTCCTCCTTCCTCTCCCTCTCTCTCTCTCTCTCTTAATTCCTTCACTTTCCTTGCGGTCCCACTTTCCTACTTCCCTCTTCCCTTGATGCGCCCAAATCACTTTAAGCACTTTCGCTAGTTGTTCCTTCATAAATTCCCGACTCCAACTTCCTGATTATATCTTCACGGGTCGCTCTTTATCTTCAAGACTTTCCCTACGCACAAATATTACGCCCATTGCTTACTACTTCTTTTCGCCTTGATTAAAGTCCCTCCAGCGTTTATTCCAATTCTCGACAAATGAATGTTTCTGCTCTTTGACTCTTCCCTTATTTATAATGTTTATCGGTGTATTTTTGTGTGTTAATACCCTCTTCGCTAATATTTTTTTCTTTTATCGTCTTTTGGCATTTAATTTTTCCTTCCCAGCTACTGCGTATTATAAATTATATTCCTTTTCGGGCTTTCTACAATAATCATCACATCAGTTTCATCTACAACAGCCCTACGTTATTTTTAGTTACTTTCACTTTTTTGTTTACAATAAACTTCATTCAACGCAATATTTAAGAGAACGGAGAAGGGGTCGCTTCCCCTGTTTGCCCAGGTACTGTGTTTTAATTTATCGTCAGTTTAAATTATTCTCCTTTGTTATTAGCAGTTTATTTATTTTAATAATAATTTAACCGTAATTATTTACGTAGATATTACAACAAATTATATCATAATAACGGTAAGTAAAATTTTTTATTCATCTCATAGGCGCTTCCTACGAATTCTGATACTGTGATAAGTTCTGCAGAAAATGTCTTTCTTCGATCCCTATATCTTGTTACAGATATTTCATAGACCTTCTGCTGCGGTAATATCGCATATTTATCTTCCTTTTCGATTTAATTTACTTCAAATTAATTTGGCAGTATTTATTCAGCATAAATAAAATAAATCTTTCACAATGTTATGATTTTGTCGATTTACTTGGTGAATTATTACTAGACACTTAATTAATTAATTTTAATCTATCTTCCTATAAATTTTTTTGTTTTCTTTGCAACGTTTTTCTAACTTTCTTCACAGCTCACTGACAATATGCAGTACTATTTGCTTTTTAAATGTCATTCCTATCTTAGGGACAGTCGTACCACTGTAGAGAATATTATTATCCAAGAGCTAAAGCATCGTAAATTAGCGTGTAATAAAGTTACACGTATGCTAAAATTACGGACAGTGTTTTTTTTTCTTTCAAAAGGGCTTACATTCCAGCACGGAGTCGTGGATTCCAATCGCAGTGTTGTTTGTAACGTCACGATTACTTCAAGTTACAATCAGATAGTTTGAAGCTATCTCACTCTTATTTCTATTAGTTCATATGCTTATAATTATCTTTATAAAACGTGCGAGGACTATAGAAGGTTGACAGCAGAGCACTGGCGCAGAATTTGCGTGGAACGGAGGCGCAAAAGCGTTTGGATGAAACCACATAACTTGCAGCCTATTGGAACCGAACTCGCAACCTCCCAAGTGCGCGTCCCGCATGTCACCGCATAGTTAAACACACTGTCAAGATGACTGTATAACGGGTGGTCGTCAAGTGAGGACTCGACTAATTTATATGTTTGAATGCGTATTTTCCTTTGTAAATTTTCAGACCAGTTGTCTAGTGACGTGACAAACCTTGCAAGAGCATCAATTGCTATTTTATATTCATTTACATGAATTTGATAGCAGAAAATGTTTTTTCAGACGTCCTTACGGCCCACGAAGCTTATTCGTTACCTATACATTTAGATAAGTCAGTATTAGGCCTAATAGTAAATTTTTAACACAGGTAAACAGCGTACTAACTCCCACGCTTCTGTTTTGAAGCTAATTTTAAAAAATTCTTAGTATCCCAGAGAGTACATTGTCGTACTTAAAAACCGGTAGATGTGAATTCCGAGACTACTTGTGTAGCGAGTTTTTATATATTTCATATTATAAGACAAAGTAAAATGAGCTACTATTTCCTAACGCGTTTTGGGGGCCACGGTGGATGAGTGGTTAGACTGCTCGCCTCCCACCAAGATGAACCGGGCTCAATCCTCGGCCGGTTCACTTCGGATTTTCGTGCGTGAGAATCGAGCCGGACGATGCCGCTGGTCTTCAGGTTTTCTCGGGATCTCCCGTTTACCCCTGCCCTTTAATTCCGGTGCTGCTTCATTCTCACCTCACTTCGCTCTCGTCGTATCTCAAGACCTCGATGTTAAGAGTCGTCCAAATCTCTTAACCCTAATTCATTTTCACTGATATTTCTATTTCTCACACAAAAGCCACAAAATGTTTAAATTTGTTTAAAAAAATTAAATAAAATTAACCTAAATGCACATGTAAATACATTTATTTTAGTGATTCCCACACTTAGAAACTATAACAAGCAGTGACTGCAAAGACTCAGAGATAAAAATGTGTGTGTATAAAGCAATTTCTGGTGTGATTAACGTTTTCTAAGTCGCTTACATATCGTGATACATCAAATGAGAAAATATTTTTTTCGCAATTTATAATAAATTTATAATGTTAAAATTACTTTAATACAAAAAAAATTATTAACTAATACATATTAATTAATTAAATAATAAATGCATAAAATTAATTCATAAAATTTTATTTTCAATTCTAAAATAATGTAAAATTCTTGACTTAATGCCAAATGCCATACAACTGTATTAAGACATTTTTCAAACGTTGATTTTAAAAGTGCTCAATAAACCGTGAACATTCTATAAGAGAAAGCAGTCAGTCTGGAACTTCTTCAGAATCCTGCAATTTGATGAAGTATTAAAATAACATTGTACGCAATAACTGCAGATATTGGAATAGTAAAATAACTCTGTATTGTAATTTTTTTTTTGCCTACTTTCCGAAGGAAAGAAAGGCTTATGAGATAAATTTCTTTTCTGGGTGACTTTGTAGGTGTGTGTGTGTGTGTGCGTGTCTGTGCGTGTGTGTGGATCCCCTTTCAATTTTGAGCGCGTCAACCGAATTTCACCAAACTCGGCACTTATATAGTACTAAATAAAGACAGCTGAATTTTATAATTTTCGACCACACCGAGCTATTACTTTCAAAATGCTGGCCATTTTAATATTTAGGGTGATATGTCATATCTCGGGAACCATTCAACCTATTTAAACCAAATTTTGTTTTCTGGTAAAGAATTATGTAAGCAATCAATTTTGAAATGAATATTGTTGTTGGTCTGTCATTTTGGAAGATAGCACCAAATGAAAAAAAATAAATATTTTACATTATATCTCAAAAGTAATCAAAGCAATTCTCACCCAATATGACATATAAGTGATACTATGTCAGGTCAGGAATACGTAAATGCTCAAACTTGATCGGGTATTTATTTTCAAAATGGCAACCATTCAAATGTTTTAAGTTTATTTCGTATATCTACCATACCATTTTACCAATTTCAACAAAATTTTGTATGCTAAAAGTATATATTCCAGGCGTCGTATATGCCAACATACAGCCACATTTTCCAGCAATTTTGTATGATAGCACCGCATGAATAAATAAAATTTTATGTCATATCTCGGTAAACAATGAACTGATTCCTACCAAATTTGGCAAACAAGTAGTACCGCAGCAGATGATACTAAATTATATGTTTCGGATATGTCAGTCACTTATTTTCAAAATGGTGTCCCTATTGTTATTTTAGCTTATAATCTCATATGGTCGAAAATATGTAATCAATTCCAAATTTAATTCTGTATGGTAGCAGGATATATTACAATTATCAAATGCGTCTAAACGGAGCATCTTTTATCCGCCATTTTGTAATATATGTCACATGAGAAAATGAAGTTTTTATGTAATATCTCAGGAAACAATGAACCAATTCCTACCAAAATCAGCAAACAATTTACACTGCAGTGGGTAATGTGATATAATATGTGTTAAGTAGGTGAGGCACTTATTTTCAAAAAGGTGGTATTTAAATATTTTAGCTAAGTACCCTTTATTGACGAAACAAATTCCAACTTAACTTTGTATGCTTGCAGTATCAATTACAACCACCAAAATTGTCTATACAGAGCCTCATTTCTCTGTCATTATGACATAAGTTTTTATGTCATATCTGGGGAAATAATCAACCCATTCTTACCAAATTTGGCGAAGGAGTCGTATTGTGGTTTAAGTACATGTATGTTTAAGTTTGACAAACGCTTATTTTCGGAATGGCGGCTATAAAATATTTTAGCTGAGTGTGCTTTATCTAAGAAACTGTATAATATATTTTATCTTTAGTTTGTATGCTGGCAATATAGCAATAATCTTAGACTGTACTAATACCTAACAGTTTGGTTCTCCGTTTATGAAGATCATCACATGAGAAATATGGAAGTTTTATGCCATTTCTCAGGTACCAATCAACCAATTTCTTCCACCAAAGTTTTCAAACAAGTAGCGCTATGGTAAGCCATGTAAACTTGTGTGTTTTAAGTGATTCAGTCACTTATTTTCAAAATGACGGCCCTGTAGATATTTTAGGTTAGCTAACCCCATCATTCGAAACATTAGATTGATTAAATTCTAAGTTTTATGTTCGAATCCAACCTCCGCAATCCAGTTGATTGCACACTAGCTTATGGTAAGATGTTTTCTAGGTCGAGTCCCGTGTAATGCACGTGTGTATTTGTGATTGTCTTACTACTGTTTTTATATGTTTCTGGTTTCATCTCTAATGCTATTTCTTACAACGAGACACGTCCTACCTACCAACTCTGCTTTTAAGAAATTATTTAAAAATTAATCATACCCATTTTTATAAAAGTATGTTCATTAGTTGTATCAATATATTCATGTTTTTACTCTGTTCATATGGTCAGACTTGTTGTGGGTTAATTAATTTATAGCCTAAGAATAATAATATAATTTTACAACTAAATGTGAACAAACTGTTTATGTTCGTTAAACTCCTAAATATAAAATTATACTGAAATAGGTTAAGTAATAATCGGATCTTTCAAGGATCCGTAAATAAAATGTAATCTCTTATGGCCGCATGTGATGACCATTTATTCTCCAATGAAAGTAGTTTTAAGATTATAAACGTATTTCATTGCAGGATGGATAAAAGAATTAAAATATCTAATAAAGCAAGTAGTTATTGATGTAACCAATGAGACCATTTTAATCGTCATTGGTATAATTGGCTTTTAATGAAATTGTTAAAAGCCTAGATGGTAGGTAGGTTTTGGCGTCCCTTTGACAGCACCATCATTAGAGATGGAACCAAGAACGTATGCAACAGTACTGAGACAATTACAAACACACAAGTGCGTTACCTGCGACTATAACACAGAAATGTTTATACAATAGACTGATGTGGAACCAACTGCATTACGGTAGTTGAGTTGGATTTGGAGTATTAAATTCCTATGTAATCTATTTAATGTTTTGATAGACAGGGTTGAATAATCTGAAATATTTGCAGACCGTCATTTTGAAAACTAGTGCCAGAGCCACGTAAATTACTTAAGTTTACATAGCCTACAGTAGAACTACTTGTGTTAAGAATTTGGTGGAAATCGGTTTATTCTTTCCCGAGGTATGACATGAAAGCTTTATTTTCACATTTAGCAATAACGTATGAAGGGGCTGAAAAAAGAACTTCTATATACAATACTTTTAATATATACTATCAACCTATATATTTTATGTTGAATTCGGTTAAATTGCTTAAAATAAATAACAAACTTAATTCAATTATTTATATGGTCCCTATTTTGAAAATCAGTACCTGCTACTTAGATCACGTAAGTTCACATGACCTGTAGCACTATCGGTGTGGGAAATTTGGTGAGAATAATTTGAATGGTCCCGGAAATACGACATAATCCTCCGAGTTTAGCACTGCTTCTAAATTTCCCATCATCTGGTAAAATACTGGAAATACGTAACTTTCTCTGGTTACATTTTCGTACCTCAGACATTTTTGCATTTGTGCAGTCGACGTACTTTGTATACTGTACTTTCCCACAAATCTGTTTAGAAAGTTTTTAACCAATACATAGCGTGGAAAATGTATCATATATCAGACTGGAAATTTAGACATTTTGTTAGGAAAAGTTAGCAAATTCACCACGCGTTTGACTTTTTCCTGAACAAATACACCTATAAGAAATCTACAAATGTATATATGGATAACTATTTCACCAGTCGTTTACACTAATGTAATAAATTTATACACAATTATATTAAGGTTAATGTGTCACAGTGATTTGCGAATTCCTTACGGGCGTGATTAATGAGTACCGAACAAAAAAGTACCTTTTTGTCCGTTTACGCCCGCTTCTTATCGTCCAACTACGAGCTTAGCGGCACGAGCAGGAATAATGATGGCAAAATTACAATGGGAACCTTGCCTCCTTCGCTTAAGAGAAATGTCAAGCAAAACGCGCCTTTTGAGGTCTCGCGCTTTACGTCCGGATAATGCACCTCCCTGGGAGAATTATATGTCGGGGAAACGGAGCCAGATTATGGCTTCACTTCCAAGGATTCCGCCAGTTCCTCACTCCAGCACGTTTTGTCTCGACTCTGATGTGACCTCACTCTCTTGCTATGTTTTGTGAGACGACAGAACCAACTTAAAGGGCTTCCCTAGTTGTCAAATAGGACTCATTGTATGCAGTTATATCTTTCCTTATTAAAAAAGGTAATATTTCAACGTAGATATTTATTCACGACAGAAATTAAAATCGATATTTTGTTGCTCATTGCAACATAAACAATTTCAAAACCAGCAAAAATCGCTGTGAGTTGCCCTCTGTTTACGATATTTATTTTTATGTAGAATGGTGTTTAAAACTATACAGCGACAATGTTGTATATTTTCCGGATGGAGTGCTGTAATAACAGCCTGTAGTCGACGCTTGAAGTTCTGAGGACACAGAACACACGCGAAGCTTGTTTGAACTATCTTCCATCGCCGCCGCATTCTTTCTTACATCTGGATTTGATCTCGAGCATGTAAGTATTGTTACTAGTGAGGTCTTCTTAAGGAAAACTATATTTGAACAATTCTTCAGTCATGCACCACAGCAACCTTTCGTGTTCATAGGGACATAATTATTAAACACCGATCAACGAAAACAACGCCAAAGATACGCAATGCCTAACATTATCATTATGGCACACCACACTATCTTACTAACGGTAGGGGATTATGTTATCAGACATATGTGCACACACTTAACAATGGCGTTCAACAAAACGCTATACTGATATTTGCGGTTAAATCTCGGGTAGTTTTTTTTATTGTTATTAACTAAACGCAATTCCAAACCTCTTGCGTTAAGAGTCAATTTTTCCCTCTATTTTGCATAAAGAAATAACTCACGCATTTTGAACCATTTTATCAGACACTATCCGTTTAAAATTAATATTCAAAGTCCCTTGCACGTACGATATATAAACGGACGAAGGAAGGAGTGACAATTGAAATAATTATTTATTATTATTTTATTTTGGCTCATGATGTAACAAACACTAGTTTTTCTTTCGAGTCCTGTTTAAGAAAGTCACGTATTTAAGTGCTAACTGGAGTTTTAATTTTTTTGTGTGTTAAATTTGTTTAAACCGGTTTTGCAGGACTTATATTATGATAGGTAAGGTAACGTGTGTTGTTGATAGCGCATGACTTGCCTAATCTATGAAAAGCAGACATTCATAATTTGCTTTGATAAATTTTTTTCACGTGACATTTTTTGGCAGATCGGATTCTAGGTTAGGACCGGAGAGCTGATATGGCTTTCTTCCATTAAATATTTTTCGTAGATAATAATTTAAAAATTTAGACGCATTTTCTGCAACAGTCAAATTAAGAAACGAAGACGGGTGGCCGATTAGAATAACAGAAGAATGGCCGTCGGACGTCGTATGCATTTAATTATATATATATATAATTATTACGTCGCGTACTACCAGCATAAGTAAATAGACTATAATGGACATTGTAGATCCGTGTTCCAATAAGAAAGATCCTCAAGAGAAGAAGACGGTTCAGCGAAGTGCTGTATAAATACTTTTTTCTGTTTTTGGCTAGTAATTTTTACGGAACAACGACTTCAGTTTCCCCCAAATTTTTACCCCGAGATCATTAAAACTGATTGTGCTCTACCTGTCTGAGCGGTTCAATAAAATGATAAGTAATTATTTGGAATAAGAAGCATTTTTCTACAACCGCCATCTTGGATACAGTTTTTCATACACCAAGCCGGAAGGGGAGGGGTGGGGGTTACTTAAGTCTAAATATCACGATAACATTTTTTTGCCAACGCTACGAATTTCCTACAGGTAAACCCGTTCATAATTCTCTGCTGGTTTGTTTTTATTTCCATGGAGTTGATATAGTATTTATGGTTTTTAGTGAGCTTCCATTAAGTGTATCATGTCCTATGTATATTCGACAGAAAGGTGGGATGAAATAACGCTTGTGATAAATGGCACGTTTAGGAAACCACCAAGCACGTCATACACGTAAAATGATTTCAAATGTTCGATTCGAAAATTGTGAAAACCCGTCAATAGATTGTACATATAAGTGATAAGAACTGCAAGTAAATCCAGCAGCGTTATTTATACACTTCGGGGAAGCAGAACTGCGACAGAGTGTATTAGGAGCTCGCAATCTATGTTTCTTCATTACTACCGTAAGGAGGCCTCGGTGCAATGAAATGTTCGTCTGCTGTACCCTGTTAATGAAGTGCGACTCTTCGGCAAGTGTCCTGTTTCTGCGCGGCACTTGCACGCAAAGAACCGTGCGCGCCCGGGGAACCGCGAATATACAACGTGCAACTGGNTGCGCGCCCGGGGAACCGCGAATATACAACGTGCAACTGGAAATCATCGGAAAACTCCGGGAGGTGATTCCCGACAAAACTATATGTATAATTTTATTTTTTTTTTTAAGAAATTTTTTGGGAGTTATGAACCCCCAAAAATCGAATTTTTGAAATGATTTTCGTAACAAATATGAGGAACTTCTTGCGATTAAGCGACAAATCCGTTAATAGTGTTTTATAGAACGGAGATCTTACACGCGTGAAAATATGGTTGGTAATACCAACCTCCTTCGTCAGGAAAATAGTGGTACTGATTCGTAACAAAACACAGGCTGGCAACCCCTATTTTCCAGATGAAGGGGAATGATATTACCAACCACATTGTCACAGGTGTAAAATCTCCATTTTACAAAACACTATTCACCAATTTGTTGCTTAATCGCAATTAGTTCCTGATATTTGTAACGAAAATAATTTCAAAAATTCGATTTTTGGGTGTGCATAGCTTTCCTAATGATCAATTTAGGAAATAATGGTACATACATATTCGTCTTACATTTGCATCAGTAATCACCTCCTTGAGTTTGTCGGTGAGTGAGTGAAGAGCTTTGGACGATTCTTAACATCAAGGTATTGATAGCCGACGAGGGTGAAGCGAGATGAGTATGGAGCAGCGCCGGAATGCAAGTGCGGGGGAAACGAGAGATCCCCGAGAAAACCCGCCGACCAGCGGCATCGTCCGGCACGATTCCCACATGCGAAAATCCGGGGGTGGTCCCGCTGGGAAACGAACCCTGTCCACCTTTGTGGGAGGCGAGCGGTCTAACCACTACACCACTGCGGCCCCTCAGAGTTTGTCGGTGATTTTTAGTTACACGTTGTAATTTATTCTTTCGCTCTTCCCCATACGTTCCTCTTTCGCTTTACCGCCGTTGTTGTTTGCCTTTGTCCGTGGGGGCAACCTGAGGTTGGAAAAGCGCATTTCTGTCGAGTAGATAACATGTACAAGTGATTACGACCCACCATGCGGGGCGTATGTGTTAGCGCATCACAGCACAGTGCGTCTCCGCGACCTGCCATTAGGGAACAACTTCAGCGACATGCCGGGGTTTTCATGGCCCCATCTGCAGTTAACTCTCGCTCCACGCAGCGATGTTAGAAGAGGACTAGGAACGCGAGCTTACGCTTAATTGTTTAGTTTGCGAAGTGCAGGGTGCGAATGCCTGCACGTCTCGCCTAACTTTGTCCAGGAAAGAGAAATGCGTTCAACACAGTATAGTCTATTTGTGGTAGCTTCACACTTTTTTTAAAATAAAACCTTTTGATAAATAACCCCATGTGAAAAGTATTTTGTTGTTTCCTAAATATGTCGCTTATCGCAGGAGTTTTATTCTTATGTTTGTATCAAAGTATCTCGTTTTTGTTCAACTGAACACTTACTTATATTTTATCTATCAATTATAACATTTTTAACGCAGAGAGAAAATTGGTGTTGATAATGTCAAGCAAAAATTTAGTTCTCATGCGAAATATTATTAAACTGAGTGCGCGTGAGTACGGTGCGTTTTCCCTTTGGTGTAATTTCCTAGACTAAGTTAAGCTTTGTTTATATCAGGTAAAGGAATAAATTTTAAGTATAACTTTAGCAGTGCTTTGTAAATGTTTGAAGCAACCATGAATGGACTATACAGAGTGATTCTAANAATTTTAAGTATAACTTTAGCAGTGCTTTGTAAATGTTTGAAGCAACCATGAATGGACTATACAGAGTGATTCTAAAATCATGGGACAAACACTGAGGGGTGGTAGAGCTCACTAAAGCAAACAATTATTGTATAGGAATATATGGGCGGAAGTGACACGTTGAAGCACAAACACAAAAACATAACACACTAACGGAAACATAAAATGTTCAAGCAGCATACTTAACGAGTGATTCCGTACAGAAAATGTTCAAACAGTTGCTGGAAATGAATCCACCAACATTCAGGCATGCTTGGCGACCTATACATATGGCGTGATTGGCTGACAATGGTGGCGATAGTTGAGGGCAGTCAAACGGTGTGCCAGTGACCTGCTGCATCAGCGAACAAAGCATTTGCACTTAAGAGTTCGGCCGTGATGGGTGATTTTACGAATAGCGAAAAGGCAGACATGCATCTAATGTACGGTGCTGCTAATGGTAACGGCAGAACAGCGCTACGGCTGTATCGGGAACGCTTTCCACGTAGACGCATGCAGAAACACAAAATGTTTAACTGATCACATCGGCAACTTTGTGAAAATGGTTCATTTATCGCCGGTACTGATGGAAGGGGATCGAGGACTGTACGACNTGATCACATCGGCAACTTTGTGAAAATGGTTCATTTATCGCCGGTACTGATGGAAGGGGATCGAGGACTGTACGACAACCACACCTTGAAGAAGTCATCTTGGACCATGTGGACGAAACACCCGGCACAAGTACAAGGGCTGTAGCATGTCGTCTACATGTCAGTCAAACAACAGTTTGGAGAGTTTTACACGAAGAACGTTTACACCCATTCCACATACAGTGAGTCCAAGCTTTGCAGACGTGTGATTNGAGAGTTTTACACGAAGAACGTTTACACCCATTCCACATACAGTGAGTCCAAGCTTTGCAGACGTGTGATTACCTTGTGCGCGTGGCTCTCTGCCAATGGTTCTTGCAGCAGTGTGCGTTGCAGCCGGCTTTTCCAGCTCATGTGCTATTCACAGATGAGGCGACCTTTACACACGAAGGCGTTTTCAATGCCCACAATTCTTATGTGTGGGCAACAGAAAATCCACACGCCACACGCCTGCATGCATTCCAACAACGCTTATCTGTGAATGTTTGGGCTGGTATTGTGAATAATTACCTCATAGGCCCATATCTCATACCAACCCGACTCAATGGCCGCTGTTATCGGATATTTCTGGAAGAGGTTTTACCAGAATTGCTGCAAGACGTTCCGATTGGCGTTCGCAATCAAATGTGGTTTCAGCATGATGGTGGGCCAAACCATTTCAGTATGGAAGTCCGCAATTACCTGGTTGCTACTTTTGGGGTGCACTGGATTGGGCGTGGTGGGCCAGTCCGACGGCCACCACGATCGTCAGATTTATCGATTCTCAATTTTTTTTCTTTGGGGGCATTTGAAAGCCCTCATTTACGAGACTCCAGTTGATTCCATTGAAGACCTCGTCGCTCGACTATTCTGTGCGGCTGCACGCGTGCGTGAAATACCCGGCGTATTTGAATCTGTTCGTTAATCACTCCACCGACGCTACCAAGCTTGCATTACTGTCTGTGGTAGCAATTTTGAGCAATTATTATAAACATTTCTGTAAAAAGGCATTTAGCGGCGACGTTGTAAATAAACAATGTGTTGCATTTCATGTGTTATTTTTGTGTCTGTGCCACAACGCGTCACTCCTGCCCATATATTCCTATACAATATTTTTTTGTTTTAGTGAGCTCTACCACACCTCAATGTTTGTCCCATGATTTTAGAATCATCCTGTATAGGCTGTTCATGGTAAAGCGAGCACTTATTAAATCAACCGTTTCAAATATTCACTGCCCGTTAACTGCGTATATGTTACCATTGGCAATGGCGATCAATCTCTCAGTCAGTTTAGCGGCGAATTCAGAGAAATAGTTCCAAATCTTCACGTCATAGTAAATCAAAGTTGTGTTTTTTCTGCTTTAGACGTCTGCGTACTAAGGTACGAAATGGCATATTAGCAACACATTTCGGTTACAGAACATGTTCACGTTTTCACTTGAATGACGCGTGAATCAAGTCATTAGGTCATGACAATGTTAAGATTTTCACATGGCGGAAATATACATATTTATATAAGTCTGTCTTAAGCATGGTTTCAAAAGTGTTTAATTAACCGTGAGCAACCTATACAAATACGTATTGTAAGAATTGTGATTTTATTTTTATAATGTTTCTTTCGAGTTAATCTACAAAGTAATACAGTGTATATTAACACTTTGTATTACTAAGCAACGATCATGAAGTTATGTTTTACAACGTACATGTTGTTCGAATTGGCATTCTAAAATCGTTAGGATTGTACGATTCATAAGCTGTATCGCGTACAACATGGAACTTGCATGTGAACACGCTGGCCCGAATCGAATGGTCAAAACTAACGTGAGAGATTTTCGTTCCTGGATAACAAATGCTAGTTCACCACTCTACTCGACTCAAAAGGACTGAGGAAGATACAATATTTGGTTCCACGGGTTTAGAACAAATATTATAGAAGCGTTGTACAACAAAACTGAATAACACTTCCATAGAGACATCTGCAATTAAGGGCATCGGGCCCCTAAAAATTAAGTTGTATATAATTGAGTAAATATTTACAACTAAAATTAATGCCGTATGCTACTACTTGACATGTACGTAATCACCAAATAACCGCCCATGGATTTTTTTAATGTAAAAAATATGCAATTTTTTTTTGCATTTATTTTTTTTATTGTTTTTTTTTATTGTTTTTTATTTGGCGATTAGATATGGGTAATGCGGTAGCCAATTTATTAATTTACTTTGTAATTTATTTTAATCTGTTCAACTTAGTATTTGCTATTACAGCTGCAATAAAACAAGAATTTTTCATTAGATAACAAATTGTTCAAACAATTTGAAGTGTAGAATTTTTTTACTCGAGGAAAATGTCATCACATGCAATGCGTACGAGTTGAACATTGTTTATTACAAATATTAAATTATTAATTTTTTGGAATTCAACACCTTTAACTGTATTTCGCGAGCTTAGGTACCTAAGGCGCGTAGCAATTAAAACGATCAGTCGTGAATGCGGGTGGGAGCTGAAGTGTTTTGAAATACAATTCGACAAAATATCTCTGTTCCGCAAACAAAAGTTGTCTTGTAATAAGAGCAATCCCGCATCCTAAATATGTTATTGCGACAGTTTTTTTTTTTTCATTAATTATAATGTGCCAATTTGTTGTGTGTTTAATTATGTGAAGTTTTGTTCTGCACAATTGCGCCTTTTAGTTTTTTTTAATTCCTGCTTATTTGTTATTATTCCTGCTATTTAAGATTTTTAGTGGTTTTCTCTATTTCTATTATTTTTGGGTACTAATGACCTTATTGAAGTGCGCCCCTCATCAACTACTCACTAAGATTTTTATTTATTGTCTTTACAAACCAGAGCCACACTGGTGATGTAGCCCCTTTTTCGTTACTGGTTTGCCTCAAACTTTACGTTAAAATAAACTTAGATTGCTATTCAGTTTCATTTCCTTGTAGTTTACTTTAATACCAACAGATTTAATAGTTTGTGTCTGTACACGATCATTGTCTCTTAAACGCTATCAAGTGGCAAAAATTAATAGAAGTTATGGGAATCTCTAATTTCTATGTCTCACCATACACATTTTGCATCATTTGCATGTTTGGTTATAGTTCAAATTAATTGTTGATGTCATTAAAATAATATTTAAAAAATTATATTTCTCACCATACAAATTTGGATAATTTGCATGTTTGGTTATAGTTCAAATTGATTGTTGATGTCATTAGAATAATATAAAGAAATTTCGATCATAATTCTATTTAAGTTTTACAATAAAATTCAAATTCTAAAAATATGGAATTTAAACCTTTATCTCTGGTGAATAAAATGCCAGACTTCAAATAAATTTCTTCTATTTGACATGATTTGGGCATTTGAACAGTCTTAAGCCATCTTATTGGGAAAAGTCTGCCCGAGACTTCTTGACAGCCAATTAAATTCGAATAATAAATATCTGGAGACGCGATAAGGTATTGATTTGTACTCGCCGTTTGGTGAACCAGTTGTGTTAAAATACGCTGTGATTTATATTGTTCTTGATTATTAGACCGTGTTGGTTGCCAACTCTCTCACTCTCTCTCTCTCTCT
>NQII01000546.1:591557-659945 GCA_002778355.1 Clitarchus hookeri | reverse complement strand
CTCTCTCTCTCTGGGCCCCAGATATTACTATATTTCGTGTTTGAGTTCGCAGACTCGAGTTGTGATATCTTGCTCATGACGACTTCTCTGTAGGTCAAGTCAGTGGACGATCCTTCTTCCGCGCATGCACAATGGGTGCGTTTCTTTGCAAATCTGACACGACATCAAAGTGGTGCTTGGTAACGTCCAGCATTAGCATGCAGATGGTCGTTTCGGCGAGACTAACTACAACTGAATATGTGGTTTGTATACACTATTCTATATTCGCAGTGCCTTATAAACCATTCGTTCCTATTTATAACAATTGAATCATTCATATCTAGAGAAGGTATCACGAAAATCTTATTCATTTCAGTTTATAAATAAAACGCGCAAAGTGTTTGTAAAAAGTAACACATCGAAAACGCAGCCTCCATCACAAAGCAATTTTCTGGAGAAGACTGATTTTAAAAATTCGAATTTAAAACAATTATTTTGTAATATACATTTTCTACTTCGTACAATATAAACTCAGAATTTATTGGTATGATAATTTCAAATTTATCTCTCGATCCATGTTTTTATTTCACGAATAAAAGATTGTGCCACTGCAAATATATATATATATATATATATATATATATATACACATATATAATATATTTATATATAATATATATATTACAATGCGAGTGTGCTGCACAATTGCAGTAGTCAGCAGTAACTTATCTTAAAAAAAAAAATTTTATGTTCGTTTTCCAACCTTTAAAATATCAGTCGCATGCGAGGATAGAAGCATGGTAAAAAAATGCAGAATTTTATGAAATAAAAGTTAAAATTAAAACTGATGTTCAGCTACTTTGAGCTGACTGTGCATAAGCTCAACCGAAAAAAAACTACTATTTTGCGCAAAAGGCGCTGCAAAATTAAGACAATACAGAGTAAAAATTTTTGTACGTCTTACAAACAATTCTTTGAGTGCTGGCGAATTATTTATCGTATCACTGCAATGAGAAATAAGTATGCACTGTTAGAAATTTCTATAGGTTTACGGAAATTTTACGGAGATGTAGAGTTAATTTACGGAAAGGAACTTCGTAATGACGAATTACGGAAATGAGCTCCGTAAATACAAAATACGGAAGCTCTTCGTATTCTTATGGCTAGGATTTTGAGTCCCAAACAATGCAGATGGTACCTGAAGCGTATAAAATCCCATCTTCACAATACTACTTCGTGTAAAATAGTGGCAGATGAGTGCGAACCACTCATGGAGTCCCAATTAGTTGATTCTTGTTCAAGTTCTGTTACAGGACAAAACCTTCTGTATGCGCAGTGAAACATGCACATAACGAAAATAAAACAATATATTCGTAACCTAGTTAATTAACTGCAAATATAGCCAGCGTTCTAACACGACTTGAAACTAAGACAGGCGCGTTCGTTACTTTCATGCAAAATCCATATTAGAAAATGCTCCGTGTAAATGCGTGGTAGGTGAGTCTTTCGATTAGCGTTTAAATCCCACTACGGGTCTAAATATTTAAACTTGTTTTAATTTATCGTTTATTCACAGTAAAATACAATACGAAAATTAAAATTTTTTTCATACCTCTGTTTGTAAATCTGAAATAAAAAATTATTCTCGCACACTCTCACATGACTAAAAACTATTAATATAAATTCAAAATAAATTCCGTATTTACATCACCATGTCTCCTTAAAGCGTGGCAGGAGAATGGATAATGCATTGGACAGCCAAATTGTTTTTAGAGTTCAAATCCCTCCCCTAGACAACATTTAAACATTTTTTATACACAGTGAACCACACCCATAACGATAGTAAAACTTTTTTTTAGTTACCTCTTTTTATAAAGAGCAGAATTAGAAACAAAACATAATTGCAAGTTTGCGGACACATTAGGTGAAATTAACGGTGAGGAAGTTATTCAAAAAAAAACTAAGAGGCCGTAATTTAACGCAGATATCTGGATAATTTGTAACCGGTATTTTCCATAATTGTACGAACAATTTTTCTAACAGTGTGGTTGCAGGAAACAAATATATGTACCGCTAACCCATCTAGGCTGTTAATAAGGTATGAGGCAGCCACAGTTTGCTTGTAAGTAAAATATAAATATTGTCAGCGTAGATAGTAACTGCAACATAATTGTATGTTGTAGTATTTTCTGCACTGTATATTTTTTTGTAATTGTACAAGAAATTCATTGGAAACTAATTGCCAAGTAACAGTACAGATACATTAGAGTTAATTTTACAAAACTTTAGTTTGGAATGTGTAAAACTGATGTTGCATTTTAACATGTAATTGTTGTCGACTTTAAGTTTATTATAAACATTGAGCTGCCAAAATAATTTTGTACGTTTTCAAGGAAAATGTGTATGAAATACACAATATTTCATATGTATATTTACTGTTTGTAACGAGTAGAGAAATATTTTACTCTTTGTGATTGTATCTGCAACTAGAATAGTTAATACAAAAGAGAATTCTGTTCCTTCCAGATAACATAATATTGTTATTTCAACAGAGCAACTTCAGCCATATTCTGTTTGTTCCCGCAACAAAGAGTATTGTATCAAACTAAGAGAACGTTCTGTTGCTGATACAGAAGTTTGGTCACTGCTACCCTGAAGAACGTTTACAGAACTGTTCTGGTATCACTTCTCTGTTGAAATTTTTCAGTGTGAAAGTAAATATTGTATCTTCACAACACGCTGTTTTATCACAGAATATTTTATGTATATCCATGTTTACATATAAAAAAAATTTGTAGTCTACAATATTTAGAGTTTTTTAAAAATATCGTCCTTCCAAGTCTTCAACTTTATATTATATGGTCAAATAAAATATTTATTTAAAAACACTAATAACGATATTATTTTTCTCGTATTTTTTTTTGATAATTTTTTATGAGATCACGAAAACCCATAGATGAAGGTTCATTCCATTCTTTAAAAAAATTTGCTTTGGAAATTTTGTTTAGAACAAATATTACTGAAATTCATAGAAAATTAGAGGGTTCTAAGCAATTTTAAAACTACATTTTAAAAAATTATTATGAAATTGATGTATTTCGTAAACAAAATTTTGCATTTGTCAAAATTGAACATATTCTATCTACACATTCAACACCAACAGGTAAAATTTGCTCTGACTTACTTGTAGTGCTACAAAAACATTCTTGCAAATTATCCTAGAAGAGTTGTTTGGAAAAATACAATTGTTTTCAGCACAGTACAAAATAGAACTGATTATACCAAACATAATACTCGGGTCATTGTAGTTTGTTGTGTCTCCTTTTTAGCTCGTTCTGCTTAATTCCAGAGCCGACGCTGTGGGAACGATCTGGCTAGTCCTGTCTCACCGTAGCTGTCGTAGTTGGTCACTGGGAACATCTCACATCGACCGCTTCGACGCTGAGGCAATTTCCCGCCCAACTAATTTCCTCGTCATTATGATTAGAATGCCCCCGCTGGGGCTCATAAAACCCGTGCCGCCAGGCCAGGGGCCACAGCTTGTTTAGAAACGGGGAAGAGGTGTTGTTTGGAGCGACACTGGAAATACAGTACTGTGTGCAGTAATATCTAAAATGAGAATGGCGTTGCAACTTCTGACTTAAAAGCCGAAGTGGCGCAGTCACTGGACTCGCATTCAGAAGGACCTAGGTTCGGATCTCGGTCAAGCCATCCTGATTTCGGTCTACCGTTGTTATCATACGATGGTTCCTTATCACAGGTAAAGTTCATTCTACTCGGGTTGAAAAGAAGATCAAATCTTTTAGTTTGGCAACGAATAATGTTTGCCACCACATTGCACTGGCGGTGCATGTGTACCAGATTCTTCAATTTTGTATATAATTAAATGGAGTAGGTACAATTTTCATACAAGAAGTTATCTAATAACAAATAATACCGACTTTCCATTACATGAATGCAAATAATTTTTATGAGGTTATTAACAAATTAGGTGATTGATGTTTCTCGGCGTCTCGTTGAAAGCGATATAATTGAAGATGCAACCATAAATAAATGTTTTACTAGTGAGACAATTACCAATGTGGCATGTGTGTCATGCCTTATCTGGGACTAGAAAACTGAACACCTCGTACAGTAAGCTGGAATGCAATCAACTACATCACTGATGTAGGATTCGGAACTTTAGCTTCGATTGATCAGTCTAAAGTTTTGGTAGACTACGATTATCAACTTCAAATATTTACAGGGACATCATTTTGAAAACCAGCGTGAGTCACTTAATTCATGTAAGTTTCCGTGGCCTACCGTAACACTAATTGTGTGCAGAATTCGGCATAGAATAATTAGTTTCTCGTTTGGCGCTATCATACAATAATCTTGAAACAGGCTCTGTATAGGTGTATCTGATGTTTATAATATATACGGAGATACGGCGTATTATGTCATAGATATAGTAAACTTATCTAAATAATTAATACTGCACCATTTAAAAAAAAAAGCCCGGAAAACTGAAATTATATAAGTTTACATGGCCCGCCACGGTTCTACTTGTGTGAAAAATTTGGTGTAAATTAGAAGAATGGTTCTAGATGTTGGCATAAATGAGGCACTT
Organism: Clitarchus hookeri; assembly: GCA_002778355.1. NCBI lineage: Eukaryota > Metazoa > Arthropoda > Insecta > Phasmatodea > Phasmatidae > Clitarchus > Clitarchus hookeri. The sequence continues at coordinate 655,354 of NQII01000546.1, read as the reverse complement.
TATCACCCTCCACTTTCCTACAGAAAGGTGGCAAAATATTATCTCTATAAGCATATTCGATGCTTCTAACGGGTTCTCTCAGTAAACAAAGTTTAATTTAAATTGGTTAAATTGTTATAAATGTTAAACTTATCTAAATTATTTATATAGCAGTCATACTGTAGACAGAGCCAGGCACACTTTAGGAATGGCCTACTGTAGCACTACTAGTGTGCAAAGTTCGGTGGGGATTGGTGGATTGATCACGGACAGATGACAAATAAGCTCCATTTTCTCACGTGCTGGTATCTTCATTACTGGAGAACAAAACAGAGATTTGTTGGCCCATTACATGTTTGTCATAGATACTGTTACGTACTAAGTCGGTTGAAGTTCTTTGGGTCATGTCGCGTATACACTGGTATAAAATATCTACGTTGCTGTGATTTTTTTAAAATATGTGACTACCTTTTAAGCCATATATATTTAGATGGACTACAAAAGTATAACTTGTCGCCTGAATTTGGTGGGTATCACTTGATAGTTTCCCGAGATAAGACACGAAAACTTAAGTGTCATGTGGTGTTATCTTCCAAAATAGCGAACAAATATGTTTATGTCTTAGCTCATTTGATACTTGCTTATACACTTTCAGCATACAAAGATAGGTTGAATTTGGTTACATTGTTTCGTAGATATTTTATATTATGCTAAAACATTTATACGAGCGCTATTTGAAAACAAGTGCCTGGTCTTCTTAGAACATAGCCTATAAATTTATATGGCCTACCATAATACTTCTGTTTGACAATTTTCGAAGGAATAGGTTGATTATTTCCCGAGATATGAAAAAACTTCACTCATTCGTGTGGCACTAACTTGCAAAATAGGGGACAAAAGAGGATCTTGGAAAACAAATTCGATTCTTGTAACAGATATTGTCAACAAACTAAGTTAATCTGAATTGTGTTACATGGTTTGTCGTAGATATGCTATAGTAGTATAATTTGTTTATATGGCCGTTGTTTTAAAAATAGTAGTCTGACTTACTGAAACATGTCAGTTTAGATCATCTACCTTAGTATTAATTGAGTGACATATTTCGTAGGAAACTGTTGATTTTTTCGAGATATAACAATATAACTTTATTTTCATGTGACACCATCTTACAAAATAGCGTAAAAAAAGGCTATGTAATAAAACATTTGATGTTTGTAAAATAAAATTTCAGCAAAGCAAGTTTTGCAGAATCTGGACAAAGAGTATGGTAGATATTGAAAATAAACCTAGAATATTCATATAATAGCCATTTTTAAAATAAGTGCCTTATCAATTTAAATTGCATATAGGAACATGGCATACAATAGTATTACTTATGTGCCACATTTGGCAGGAAGTGATTGCATAGTTACTGGTAGATTATATAAAAACTTTATTTTCATGTTGCACTATCCTCCAAAATGGCCGTTTATTAATAATTATCACTATTTAATATGTGCATCATGCACTGTCAACGTACTAAATTTGGTTTAAATCGGTAAAATAGTTCCCAAGATATAATGTAAAAGTTTAATTTTTTTCAATATGCACTTTCTTCCAAAATGGAAGACCACAAGCATTATCGGTTTCTAAATTTAGTGTTAACATCATGCATTGCCAACGAACCAAATTTGGCTTAAACCTGTGAAATTGTTCCAGAGGTATAACATGAAACCTGTATTTTTTAATTTGCATGATCTTACAAAATGGCGAACCAATTAAATTTTAGATTTTTTTCCCATCTTTACATCTTGCACTGTTAACGTACCAAATTTGGTTTAAATCAGTTAACTGGTTCGAAAAATATAATGGAAAAACTGTAATTTTTCAATTATGTGTTATCTTCCAAAATTATTTATTAATACCATTGTCGGTTTCTAAATTCAATGCTTACATAATATACCACCACCCCTCCCCCCCCCGCACCAAATTTGGTTTAAATCTGTGATGTGATTCCAGAGATACAATGTTAGATCCTTTTTCTCAACTTGTACGATCTTACAAAGTGGTGAACCAATGACATTGCAGTTTATTAAATGCTTACATCATGCGCTGTCAACGTACCAAACTTTATTTTAATTGGTTAAATGGTTCGCGAGATATAATATAAAAGCTTCATTTTTTCAATTTGCGCTATCTTCCAAAATTGTGGATTAATGAAATTATTGCTCTCTAAATGTATAGCATATATGATGCTTTGTAAATGGTCTAAATTTGGTTTAAATCGTATAATTGGTTCCCAATATATAAGATAGTGGCCAAAATTAAAACTTAAAAAAAATCTGCGCCATTTGAAAATATGTACCCAGTATGATCGAAAACTATAATATCTCATACCCTTACTAAATACTATATGTGGACCTATTTTGAGTAAATTCCATTGTTAGGTTTAAAATTTATTAGGGGGTGGCGGGCATACACTCCAGACAGACAACCAGGTGATTGCATAAGCCTATCTTTCCTTCGGAAAAAAGGCGAAAAATAAGTACATTTGCATAAAATCTTCCTCTTTGTATCGTATTATAACGTACTCAAATAATAAACTTTTTTCTTTGCACAAGAGTGGAAATTTAACTAAATATGTTCACATTTTTTTTAAATATTATATTGGGAACTCGATTTAACAAAATTTTTGTAGTAAAAGTTTATATAATATCGCTAAGTTTGAAGTACGGCCGATTTGTTATTGGTTTCCCACTTAAAGTCCTGATAGAAGTTGCTATAGAAAATTTGTGCAAGAACATAATAATAACCACATATTTACAATACTACTCAAAACTGTAGCGTTACAGTGTGAAGTGCCGCATCATACCGCTGTACAAGAAAACCGCCATGCATAAATTCGATTTATTTGGTCATCTTTGTCATTAATAGAGACCTGCAAAATTCGCGTTATCTTTCGGTGACAGGATTAACTCCACTGCCTTATACATAAGTGAGCACAGTAAGTGGTTTTAGTGGACGATAACCTTTAAGTGGAGTCACCTACCTGCTTGACTTCGTTGAAGAAGATTGGTCACTGCGCCGCTGAGGTTACACTATTGGCTCAGGACCACGCGTACTGCCGGCCTATGGGAGCAGTCGGTCAGATGCACAGTGACTTGGAATTCAGTCTGCCGCTAAATAATACTAAATAATAACGCCCATTTTGCAGGTATCTAATCATTAGGTTAGCAGCCGTTCTTTCCCAGAACATTTTCAATCTTCATGTCAGGAATTGTGGGAAATATTATAAGCGTATATGAACACAGATAGGTCTACAAAGGCGCTCGCGTGTGTGAGAGAGAATTAAATAACCCCCCCCCTTTTTTTTCACCGCCACCACACACGCGCACTGTCATACTCAAAGAGTGATCTTTATACGTAACAAATTTATAGACCTATTAATTATTAATAACCCAAAGAACTTATATAGCTAAATTTATATTTCGCTTGGTTTTTAGTAAAAATAAATTATAAAAAATACCTGCACACTATACATGAGCAGTATCATATATTTAATTGCGTTACAAAAGCCATTATTCGGTGGTTTTCCTTACCGCAGACCAACACGGGAAACGCAGTTAAAACTGGTAAATAGCAATGAAAGTGCTGTGATATTACACTGAAATATACTCCCCGATTCACTTTTGCAGTCAATTGATTTTCATTTTAAATGCTTGTACTTCATAGACACATTCATTTCAGTTGGTAATTAAGTCTAATAGTTCGTATATTAACTGCATCATTAGATGGGCTACAGTTTCTTTCACAGTTAACTTGTCTAGTACAATAAACGTAATTTTTTATATTAAATATATTTCCGAAGTTTTTTTTCGTCACTTTAAATTTCTGCTTATGAGGCATAAAACTATAACAATATTCTTACGCTTCTTATTTTCTCATCTTCGCTTCTGTGCGAACGCGAACGAGAGATTTCAGGTGTGTTACGAGCGACTTGATGGACGGCCTTGATGACGGGTGAATTATTGCCGAGTCGATTGATAGAGTCAATTCGTTGAGTAGGCCTATGGTAGAGGCGGCTCGAGTTTAATGAATGATCAGATTTCGCAGCGTTTCAACGGATGCTTGGCTGGGTGCCAAGTGAACCTCGGCGGTGAGGGAGAAACAGCAGATCGATGAAACCACTTGCTACCCCGCACTTGCGGCGCAGCGAGCGCGCGAGACATGTCACTGTTGTTTTGGCCGTGTTAACACAATCGCTCATCAATCTTTAAGATTAATTTTCAACATTTTCCAATTTTTGGCTTTTTTCGCATCTCCCATTTGTTGAAATATAGGTCACCAATAAAAATGTTTCCCTAAAATTAAACAGCATAAATCTGTATATGTCATGCTCACTCTATATTTACAGACAACAAAAGGTTTCCTATTTATTTGGCTTCACTTTATTCTGAAGTGATACACATAAATATATAGCCGACAAATTTTCCGTTATAATGTACTGAGGAAGATCATTGGTGTCAATTTGTTCGTATAGTACAACATTGTCTAACCACAATAACATTTTTCGAATTTAGCCTATTTAAACGTTTTCGAGGGAAATTACACCTTTCAGTTGAAATCGTTTTCTTCTCTTGCCTTATTGAGGCATTATTTTAATACACGCCATTTTTCTGCCCAGTGTAAACGAAAACCATTTCTCCATACTGTTTACACTTACAGAACCTTAAAGTAAAGGCATGCCTTATGTACTAAATTGTCCCATTAAAAATTGTGTATCTTATAGAAGATGAACATTCGCGAACACAGTTTACTGTAGTTCAGTTCGTCTCTTCACTCTCGCCGGCAGTTGAAGTATTAGTGAATTTTGCTGTTGTCTTCAAAACTGTATTTCGATGTATGTCAAATATGTAACGGTTCCCTCGAAGCATTACAAGCCTCAGCCACAATTATCTTTTTTTTTCATACCGTGGTGCTTTACGTCTTATTGCTGCTTATTATTTATTGCATTTGGTGGTTAGTATAATCGTTTAGGATACCACTGTAGGTAAAAATTGTATGATAGCGGTTTTAAGCATTCCAAATTCCGATACAACTTTGATTCTAAATCTTCCTTTGCACGCTTGTTTTTTATTTATTTCGCTGTGTGATATAATAACTTTTAACGCCGAACTTAATAATTTTTAATGGTGGGAGGAACTGTATTAGAACCGATTTAGTATTTTTCTAATATTGTAAATTCACCACTTATAGCAAGAAGAGAACATATGAAATGTATAACTACCACTAAGAAAGATGTTACCAAATAGCAAATGGTTTCAACTCGCCGAAAAATACTGCCTTGGATTATTAGGAACCTAACCAAGTAGCCTCGCCAGTTCCGATGCAAAACCATACAACATCTAGGCTTCTATTTCCTTATCCCAATGGAATACTTCCACTGTTCTTGATGCTACTTCCAACTCTTCCAACTGTCTGGTGTATACAGTGTTGTCCTAGACTCCAGCTGCAAGCTTTGTGAGATTAAGAGTTATAGAAAATGGTGTCGAAAACATATTATAACCACGACCTAACGAGTTTATCAAGGGAAAGACAAGCAGTAAATTTCGCGGATTCACCTGAGGACAAATTAAAGTGCATTCACGTGTACATAAGTGTTTGTGCTTCCATTGGTCCATAGTTGATCAGATATGCTCCCAACTACGTTCAACCAATGACGGACCTGTAAGGAAACTAAGTACCGAATCCCGTGCTGCCTAGTCTAGGGTTACAGGGGAGCAACAGCCAATGAATACTAACTGATGCTTGAATGTACAAAGGATTGTGGAGTCTAGCTTGTCGCCGAATGAATTCGCGGAATTTCCGGGTCTCTAGTCATAAATTGTGTTATGGTTTCTACCTCTATTTCCCATAACGAATCAATTCAAAAATTCGTACCTGGAGTTCAAGACAATCCTGGAGATATCTGGCTGGAAAAATTGCAACAAACAAGTCAATTTATGCTACGTCAATTTACAAGGTACGAAACAACTTGCGTCTTAGTGCAGCTTGGCCATGGTTTTATAAAATATATGTTAATGTAAGAAGAATATCGTCAGCTTCCTCGTAAATCTAATTTTTCCCCCAGCATTCGATTCTGGGTGAAATGATTATATTATTTTCAAAGGGTGTCTGCTGATAAACCTTTTTAAAATGCATCATGTTGCTATAATTTTCAAGCAATGAAATTCGTATTATGCCTCTACAAGTTATTCTGATCTCCTGCGTCATTTCTTGAAAGGGAGTTTCAACACCTGCGCTCCAGAGAACAAGCAATTAGCAAATAGGGAAGCCATCGTCAAGGCCTGTTTAGAGGAACTGTTCTAGCATTCGCTTTGGGTGATTTCGGAAAACCCTGACGGGACCTCGAAACGAAGCCGCTTCCTTCCTGATGTAAGTCCATTAGTTTGCCACTGCGTCACATCACACACAATGAGAACGAGCAGCACGCTAAGTTGGTTTCACATTCGTTAAATGTTCACAAATACGTGTAACACTAGAAGTATACTAGGAGCAAGCCTTGGAAAATAATTTCAAAGCAAAATTTATGAAAATAAATTATCATCGCTGTAGTGAAAATCTAAATTTTTTTTCTGTATCAAACGTATCCATGTTTTTATGTTCCTTTCTTCAAATGTAAGATCTGGCGCTCACTTTGTGGTTTATGAATTAAAAATACTACTTTTGAGGTATCGGAACGTCGGATTGAGGAATTACGATTGTATGTGTATACAGACACTACACTGTAAAAACATTTCTGGTAAACTTCTTAAACTGTAATGGAAGATTTTAACCTATACACTGTATGGAAATAACACCACATATCAGGCTGTAAATATGGGAATGTTTAGCGTCGCTGCTATACTAAGTTAGGAACTTCTGTACAAATTTGACCATTTCCTGAGCAAATGTTGGGAAACTGCCATGGGTGTACAGGAACAAGTGTTACCACTTGCTATTTGTCACTGTTCTTGTACAGTGATACGGTAAATGTGAGAATAATTTCTTAGTGTGTATTCAATTAAGAGAGAGAGAGAGAGAGAGAGAGAGAAACTGACCTCTGGTCCTCAGCGGTACATCTTGACAGCAAAGTCGCTATTTCGACACGACTTCTGCTGCCTCGACTAGCTTGCCAGCTTCTTACTGCCACCTGTAACTTGTGCGTAATATTATGCCACTTTCTCTTACCATCTTATAGGGAATTCGAAGAGTGCACCGATATTTATCGCAATTTTAAATTTTTTATTTGACACGCCCTCGTGCATACACGCTCACAAATAGTCTGACCGTGGTTTCTTCATACTTCTTGAATAAAAAGTTAGAAATATCACTCCATGTGTGACGCGTTCGGTTGTTTCTTAAATATGTAATATATCATCAGCGTTTCATACTCGTGTTAACATAAAATTGTGTTATTATTGGTTACATTGAGCTTTGCGTTTATTTAATGTATCAACTATAACATTTCATTTACATTTAATATGAATAAAATCAGAGATAAAATAAATGTGTTGGTAATAACTGGTAAGAAATAATTCTTATGCAAAATATTGTTGAACTGAGTGCGCCCGTACGCGGCGCGTTGTCTCTTGCGTGACATTTTCTAAACTTGGTTAAACTTTGTTCGCATGAGGTGGGATAATAGCCTGAAAGCATAACTTCAGCAGGGCTTCAGGAAAGTTGGAAGTAACCGTGAATGTAATTTATGTATATCTATAATCACATTCACCGGTACGGGGAATATTACAATTGTCATATAAAAGTCAAAATTTTAAAACCGTATGACAAAGGCTTGCTTGGGACATGCGTTCGCCCCGAAGGCCAAGTGCACATCCGGTGAATCAACTTGGGAAATATTTCCACTTCTGCACTTCCTAATATCTTCGATCAGCAGTTTCGCTTATCCACGTCATCATACTTCCATCATCTCCACTCCCCGGATGTTACCGATAACGACCTCTCGAGTGTCACGTTACCAATTTGATCTCCAGCCGATTAATCGATAACCATGAAACGTGGAAGAGTTTCTGAAGCTTCTTGTGGCGTCGACGGTTCCATTGCCGTACTCACATAGCGTCGCTTGGGAAATAGTATCTACCGACCTTAGCGGCAATTGAATCTTACTAATAGTGTTTGGTGTGTAAGCGAATTTGCTGTCTTTGTGCACCATCCCGACGAAGTATTTCGCCGATTTTCCTCAAGACAGTACCTTAATCGCTGTTGACACAACACCGACAACTGCAATTACTATGGATTACATTAAAGTAACACCCAAGTCCTTCCGATATACTCAGTTAAACTCAAATTGTAACTAAGAGTTTAAAATGCGTTACAAAAGTTTTTTTTCTCTACATATTAAATGTAATCGTATCATGTGTTTCTTTATACAATAAAATTTTCAGCAGCACTTTTATCTCTGAATACTTTCTAACATGTCACCTTGGCTGTATCATTACTTAAGGCCCGTTCTACAATAACACGTAAATAGGCACGTAGCATGGATGCGAACGCATAACCTAACTAGCCAATTCCCAAATCTTACTTGTCCGTGAGTCCGTGTGGCCAATAAGAAAACTGTTTTTTTTTTTGCACGGCTATAGTGTTGGTACTTGTACGTTTTTGTGTATTAAAGTTCATAATTTGTATTGGTGTAGTGCCCGGTGATAGGTTTATGCTCTAGCCGAGGGCGACGCGTTTTATTGATTTTGTTTTAGTTTGTGGCGACCTTCTTTGACGTTCATGATGCAGGATATGATGTTATTGAAAGAAAGAAAAACTCAAATTTCGAAAACTATATTAACATTTTGAATATCACCTACACACTTGTTTACCTTCGGAAAACACAAAAAAAAAAAAAACAATAACAGGATCCTTTATACTCTTCAAGTTAAAGACCTCGTGGCTTGTAGAAGCATGACTCAAAGTAAGTCAGCAGATTACATTTCAGCAATGTTATCTTTGGCATCAGCAGCCGTAATTTGGCGCAAAAATTGTACCAGAATTAAGTCAACCGGAGATCGGGACACCCTGGATTTTCAGCAATCCACTATCATATGCACAATTTGTACCGGAATTAAGTCAACATTAAATTCACTCAATTCAGGAATTTTGCATTGCTATGTATTTTTAGACCCTGCCGGAATTATGGCAACAAGAATTAAGTCAACTTTCGGTTGATAACTGGGTACCTTAAAAAACTGCTTAGAGTCAATTCCAGCTTGTCTTAATTCCAGTCGAGGTACCATAAAATCCCGTGTGATTCAATTCAAAATTGAATTTATTCTGTCACCCCGTTTCTTGAAATTGTCTTTGGGTCGTCGTGTTCCTTTGCTGCTCGTTTACCATCCTTCCACCGAACCCTTCACTGGAAAGGGAATAATAGCAGAAACCAATTGATTCTGGCCACTAAAATTATCTTGCTCTATGCGTGACACTTGTTCAGTGAGTGTTAAATTGGACATAATAAATATAATTATGGACGTACGCTATTCAATTACTGACTTTATTCCACCATAGGAAGTATGTATATTTATGCATCATTCACATATATGACAAAAACAACATTTCTGACTTATTTTCACTGTATTATTTTTTTATGTTTTTTACATGCAACATTAACTCTTCGATTGCCTACGTCCATAGAAATCTATCATTTAAAAACTCCGTGTCGTTTGTATAGCAATATTTATTTTCGCTCACCTCATAACGTAATCACGTAAGTGCTTCATGTGCTTCATCGCTGTGTTAAATGCACCGTACAGTGCTCTCTAATATAAACAAACTTTGGAAAACCTTCCAGCCCATTGACTGGCATATCGACACTTAAATTTAGCACTGAAGTAGGAAATGCTGCTTTATGTCTTAATTATTTATTTCAAGTGCAATACTGAAACTGTAGATTACGGAACTTCAATTTTTGTTAGCAAGAATTATTTTCAAAGAAACACATTTATATTTATTGCAATTTTTTGCGTTTAATATGACCGGTGCAAGATCACAAGTAACTATATCCGTTATCAGTGTGAAACTTAACTTTTAGCGGAAAAATACAAGAATAGAGTAGATAAAGATATACTTGGCAGTTCTTTCAAAAGTAATAAAATGGCTGTGAACCATCTGTAGCTACAACAGTCCCAGGAAACTCTTGTGACCGAGGGAAAGACGCCAAGGAGTTGCTCGTTCTGCTCTTCTCACACTGCTCCAGTTTCTTCAGAACTCTTACTCACTGGGACATACGTCATGCGACAACTTAATCGATAACAGATCGACTATAACTCATCTCAGTTTCGCGCACGGTTGCCTCGGCGTTTTCACTTCGCATTGTACAGAGAGGCGAGCGTCCCTTGCACGCGGCCGCTCAGGGACCATCTAGTCCTCTAGGTCAGATAAAACTCGGGCGCGTGCTGTAAACTAGTGAGGGGCTAATAATTCAGCAGAAGGAATCGATTAATTTGGAACAGTTCAGTGAAATGATTCGTTCAAAAAATCTTTCGTTTCGTTCTTTTAAAGTTATGACTCTCTCTCTCCTATTCGGATAATCGTTATCCCCGTTTGATGTATTCGGCTCTGGCCTCGCCGTGTTTAGTTTTGGAATTATCGAAAAACAAAATATCGTTTCTTTTCAAAGTGAACGGATGGCATGCTTTTGTTCACCCAATGATTAGTTCATTTTGAAATAATCGTTCTCGAACGACCCATCACTACTGTAAATGGGTGCATCTTGTAGGAATGCTTATGCGATATACCAATCTTTTTGACGTGACAACGTCTTANTTAAACCTACTTAAAAAAATACAACAGCTTGCAATAAAAATTCATAAGAACATAACGTCGGTAACTGTACAATGCAAATATATGTTGTACTGAGAAATTCTTTGAACATATACATATCGTTATAAAAATACAACTATATCCATTGTAAAATTTTTTCTTTGTAAAGTTGCAATTGCTGCATTTGTGATACTTCTAAATCTTGTTTTTAATTTTTAGGAACCACTAAGTCGCGAAGTCAAAGTTACAAGCTATTAAATAATGCGATAATTATTTTACACGGGACCGTGTTTCCGAATTACGTACTTATCACTGAGTTGGAGGGAGGTGGCGGGTTAATTTTCTTTTATAGTTATTTCAAGTGTAAAGAACTTCATTGCCATTTANCTACTTAAAAAAATACAACAGCTTGCAATAAAAATTCATAAGAACATAACGTCGGTAACTGTACAATGCAAATATATGTTGTACTGAGAAATTCTTTGAACATATACATATCGTTATAAAAATACAACTATATCCATTGTAAAATTTCTTCTTTGTAAAGTTGCAATTGCTGCATTTGTGATACTTCTAAATCTTGTTTTTAATTTTTAGGAACCACTAAGTCNCTTCTTTGTAAAGTTGCAATTGCTGCATTTGTGATACTTCTAAATCTTGTTTTTAATTTTTAGGAACCACTAAGTCGCGAAGTCAAAGTTACAAGCTATTAAATAATGCGATAATTATTTTACACGGGACCGTGTTTCCGAATTACGTACTTATCACTGAGTTGGAGGGAGGTGGCGGGTTAATTTTCTTTTATAGTTATTTCAAGTGTAAAGAACTTCATTGCCATTTACTTTACGTTTCTAGGAATTATAAGCTTATATGATTACTCTGTTGTGTTTCCTTGCCTAATAAATGTTGTTACCAATCGAACAGACTGTGAAGGTAACTTGTAGGTTTACAATGCAATATTTTTTATCCGTCGCAGACATTCGTTAAACAGTATATTTTGCCATTATAAAACTCCAATTGTGGAACTGATCTACCCACCTGCAGACTTAAAATCACTCTAAGTGCTGTAAGTCTCAAAATCACTTATCTCAGTTCTTTCCAAGAACTGATATTACATTCTTTCCCGAATCATACATGCCCTTCATACCACCAAAAGATAATCCAGGCCTGTAACATAAAAATGTCCTGTGGTAAATTTCGTCTAAGTTGCAACATGAAGGATACTGATTTATGTCACGGTGCCAGCAAAGATTTATTTTTTAAATTTTTTCTTCGTGAATACAATTGGAAGGTTTTCTCCTCCTATTTGATTTTTTTCATTACAGTTTTTTACTAGAGCATAATATAAATTGTTTCATTTCAAATATCCACTAATTCAGTTCAAAATACGGGCTTTAAATTTAATTTTTAATGTTATAAACATATTCATTGCCATTTTACAAGACAACTTACAACACAAAAACTTCATAAATGTTTTGGCAAAGGGGTTACAAAAATATTTCCTTATAGATGCCCAAAAAATTTTTTAGAGAGTACTTACGATGAAATTTAGTATGTTTTATACACTGGAGAGCCAAAAAAACTGGTATAGGCGTGCGTATGCAAATAACAGAGGTATGGAACCAATCAAAGTAAAGCGATGCGGTCGGCAGCGCCTATATAAGACAACAAGCGTCTGGCAAAGTTGCTAGATCGGTTACTGCTGCTACAATGGCAGGTTATCAAGATTTAAGTGAGTTTGAACGTGGTGTTATAGTCGGCGCACGAGAGATGGGACATAGCATCTCCGAGGTAGCGATACAATTTGGATTTTCACGTACGGCCATTTCACGAGTCTGCCGTGAATATCGGGAATCCGGTAAAACATCAAATCTTTGACATCGCTGCGGCTGGAAAAAAATCGTGAACGAACGGGACAAACGACGACTGACGAGAATCATTAAACGTGACAGACGTGCAACCCTTTCTCAAATTGGCGCAGATTTTAATGCTGGGGCATCAACAAGTGCCAGCGTGCGAACTATTCAACGGACCATCATTGATATGGGCTTTCGGAGCTGAAGGCCCACTCGTGTACCGTTGTTGACTGCACGACACAAAGCTTTGCGCCTCGGCTGTGCCCGCCAACACCGCCATTCAACTGCTGATGACTGGAAACACGTTGCCTGGTCTGACGACTCTCGTTTCCAATTGTGTCGGGTGGATGGACGTGTACGGGTATGGATACATCCTTATGGATCCATTGACCCTACATGTCAACAGGGGACTGCTCAAGCTGGTGGAGGCTCTGTCATGATATGGGACGTGTGCAGTTGGCGTGAAATGGGACACTTGATACGTCTAGATACGACACTGACAGGTTACAGATACGTAAGCATCCTGTCCGATCACCTGCACCCATTCATGTCCATTGTACATTCCGACGGTCGTGGACAATTCCAGCAGGACAATGCGACACGTCGAGAGTTGCTACTGAGTGGCTCAAGGAACACTCTTCTGACTTTAGACACTTCCATTGGCCACCTAAATCACCAGACATGAACATTATTGAGCATATCTGGAATGCCTTACAACGTGCTGTTCAGAAGAGATCTCCACCGCCACGCACTCCTATGGATTTGTGGACTGCCCTGCAGGATTCATGGTGTGAATTGCCTCCTGTATATCTTCAGACATTAATCGAGTCCATGCCACGTCGTCTTGCGGCACTTCTACGTGCTCGCGGAGGTCATACACGATATTAGGCAGGTGTACCATTTTTTTAGGCTCTCCAGTGTATTATTATCAGGGTTACAAATTACTACAAAAACTTTGTTTTTGTGGAAAAGCAATATTGTTTATATTTAGTCATAATGTTTTATTCTGAACTTTAATTTTGAATATTCGTGAATATGACAACTGTGATAGGTACCATATTTATAATTTTGTGCTTTATGTTGTGAACCACGCCTTTTATACGTTACGGCTGAACGGTTTAACTCTCCATGAGGTGGCAGATACTGTGTTATTGTAATTAAAAAATCGCGTAATATGTGTAGAACAATATCATGCTAGTGAAGAGGGAAATTATTTTTAAGAAAACGTATTTTAGGTGCTATTTCTTGAAACCTGACTACAGCCATTTTCCGCACAGGGAGTGATCCACTTTGGCATTACGTCCCATAAAATCATATTTAATTGCAATGACCAGGGAGTTGCGCAGAAAGAAGTTGTTTTCCCAGATTGCATAAATTCTTCCTTGGCTCAGAACTGCTGAAAATCAGATAGTGGTCTGCTTAACGTGTATGAAAATAAACTTAACTAGTTTCAATGTCTTATCCGTGAGACCACGTGGATCAAAAATTTACAGAGAAAACGTGACAAAACACCTAATAAACAAAATGATAAAATAAATACAACCGTTTGCTGACTTTATCAAATAAAAATTTGAGGAAATTTTGATATCAAGTTAGGAAGAATTTATCCAAAAATCAAGCGAATATTCCTTAAAAATGTACCAAGAATAAAACCGATAGTAAATTTTTAACACAGCATAGGAATATAGTTTGTAAACAGAAGCTGATTTTTTTGTCATTTACTGAAATATTGCATGAACAGAATCTAAATGGAATTAACGTAAATAGATTGTTGCATACTGACTATTCTTGCAGAAATACCCTGCTTTCCACTGCACAAAAACTTAATGACACTTAGTAAAAAACTTTGTAAGCACTAGGAAAATGGAATAAAAAATCGATTATTTGAAAGTCAGTAAATCGGCAACCAAAACCTTATAAATATTTCTTTATTAAGTCTGCCGATTTTTCTCCTGAATAAATTATTTCTTGTAGAATCGTTTTAAGATTCAGCTATACCTGTATGTTTAATTTAACGTTATTAATTTTCTTTAGTTTTGGACTGTCGCATTTATGCATCGTTAGAATTTTACAGAATTTCACATTTTGGTGGATTGGATTTTTAGAATTTTTGGATATTATTATTTCTGGCTGTATAAGTTTGTTCTCAAGACTGACACATTCCAGCACACAGATTTAATGTTACGTTCGTACAATTGGCACGAAAAAAAATTAACTGAAAATTATATTTGTTGTAAATTGATATTTTTAGTTAGAATGTCTATGTGCGTCGATATTCTGTGCTTCGGTCTATATCGTTCCAAGAAATCGATTTATTACGTATAGATTGGCATGCCTACTGATCTTAGTTCACTTTGTTAAGTTTAATGCTGGACAAAAGTACGTCAGCATAAATACCTATTGCTTAATACCTTATTTGAGATTTATTTTCGACAGCGAAGCAATAAATTGTTTTCCTACTGTTATGTGAATAACCACATTATCTCTAAAAGGTATTGTACATACTTTATTTGAATATTTAAAATATCTTTGGGATTTTATACAAGTAATTAAAAGGAGGATTAATTGTTGTTGTATCGGATGGGGATTACAGTGTTTTTTTGCCAGAGAATTCAGCACCAAATAACGATTGTTTAAACTGCTTAAATGATGATTCGAAAGCAGCGTCTGTTTTAAGCTATAACGTGTGGCCTAAATGTGAAACAGGACGTATAACTACTAGTGACAAGGAAACAAACTTATAACAGAATTTTCAAGACTCATTCCAAGTTATTATATTGTGCAAAATGATAACTGAACTAAGTTAATATTTTGAGGTGTCTCATCGTAAATACTGCTACAGTTCGAATATTTGCATACAGGTCTGGGACTGTGGTGAATTGTCTTCAACAGCATCAATATTTATTAAGTAATTTAATGTAACATTATGTGATTTCTTAATTTATTATTTTCATATTGTCGATTTCAAGCTAACATGAAGCTCGTGTCCTTTGTTTTATTTTTTTCCTTAAGGTTTTGCTTTACCCCTTCTGCAGAAATTGGTTTTCACGTCGTTATTTCGGATTCATAGTAATTGCTGACAATTTTTATAGAAAATTTACTTTTTACGAATTGTTAAATAATTTTGTGCGTTATTTTAATTGTACGTTATCTGCTTGTTGTGAAATGTCGAGAACATATTGACATTTTATCAATAAGTTCCTGCCTTTTTGTAAGCAGGAAATTACACGCAGTGAAAATTATATACAAAAGTATTAAAGAACTCCTAAATTGTAAATTTTCTTTCGTCGAACATTTCCAATAATACCTCTGAAACTGAAATTATGACACGATAACGAAGAATTTCTACCTAACAGGTGAAGTCGAGCCTTAAGAATAATTTGACAAAGAAGCATCACCTCGCTTGTATTTGTTGGGGAAAACTCGCCAAGTTTTTCCCTGCCGGCCGGCCGTTTTCTTCCAGGAAAGTGTCTCATGCCACGCCCTGTAAATAAACTCTGTTCCGACTCCATTTGTCACCGCCGCTAATTGTGAAGAACTGATCCACTTGGGACCTCGCTTCGTCCTGTTTCTCTTTATATCACTTCGCTCCTATTTTCTCTCTTCCTTTCCTGATCTCTCTCACACGCAGGCGCGTCGCACGCCTTCTTCTCGCTTCAGGACACGAGGCAGCCCGGCGCGGCGGCCCCACGTAAGATAAGCACACAAACACGAAATGGCGCACAGTGGAGAATTTTCCCCAAAACGTAGCAAAAAAAAAAAAACTACTAAAACGAAATTTATCAAAATAAAAATTCTGATACTAGGGTTTTTGAGGTTGCTGATTACGAATCTGGCGTTAAAATCAGTTTATCAATAGCTGTTCATACTATATGGCGTATAAATATACAAAAAAATATGTATTTTAAAAGTTTTGATGCAAGCTTGAGTTTTACTAACGGATAATAAATCGAAAATGAATCCAGTGAAGGTATTTATTTTTTAAATATAGTAAACATTGTACTAATTTCATGTATTCCTTTACATCAGTAGGTAAACCCTAAATATAATATACAGGATTAAGAGCTGAAAGCAAGAGAATAACAACACACATGCGATTAAAAAAACATACAAAATGCAAATACAAAAATTTAAGTTTTTAATATTGAGAACACTTCAATTTACACACAGTACGCATTGTGCATTATATACGTAACTTATCAACTTGTACCAGAAACACTATTACCAAAATTATGTTGTGTTTCTGATTGTCCAGGGTTATGGCAGGGCACGTTTTATCATCTGGTGAAAGTTATTTCATTTCATTCTGTCGGGGCTTTCTCATACTACTAATCACCGGATCTGAAGGGACAAGTAATCAACTGAAGAAATCTTACACCTTCTTAGATATGGAGTATATCCTAGAAAATCCTTCACGATATTTCATCTCATTCCGAGCCTCTTGATAAAAGCCCAATTGTCAGCAAAGCACTGTGAAATATATTATTATGTGGCTGTGAATTAGTAATTCATGCACTGTTATCAGCATAAACTACCAAGAATATTTTTCTACACACATCCTTGCAGCTTCAAGATAATAATCTTGAAATCTGTCACTTCTAATTCCATGACTACTTGAAATTTCTTGAAAAGTGACGTAGAATATTTTAATTAAATTTATATTTACGGCCGTAATTTATGCAAGTGACCTCCATGATCTCAAAAAATAAATAATGCAATGTTGCTATAATTTGTGCTTCCGTATCCAGTATTTGTACTTTCGACAGTTATCCCTGAATCAGGACTTTAAAATATACCTTGAATCAATTTTTATTGGTCACCAACAATAAAATTTTCTTTCTCATAACGTGCTTGCCAATTGCCAACAGTTAGTTAGTGTGACAAATTTAAAATACATTAAAATTAATGGAATCTGATGCAGCGTGGACATCCCAAATCAAAAATGAGATTGTTTAATTTTCCTTTTGAAGTGCCATTTTGATATGGTTTTAATTCTTGGCGTGGTTCTACTTATAAAATGGCAACGCAATGAAAATGTTGCTGACGGCACTGCATTACACACTTTACCATCTATCGTAATAAACATTATTTCCAAAGAAATAAATATTTCCTTCCCATCTATCAGCGGAGCTATTCAAGCTGCTTGCCATTTCGTCTTCAATTAAGAAAAAAAAATTCTAGAAAGTTAAGAAGCCCTTTGGCATCAGGAATAGTTACTAACTGGCATGTGTCAATTCTTCATCACTTGGTCATGTAAATAAATATTTCCACGACAGCAATGTACGAAAAATGATTAAACTCAAAGGTTAGCAGATATTAGCAGCTAGTGCTTGCAAATTCATGTTACCAAAATAATATAGTAAAAATACAACATCGAAATTTATGTGAACTATGTGGAATACCTAACTAAAAGTCTCGGTAAAATACGAGAAAACTAAATTTTTATGATATTTTCAAACTAATATTTCCAGATAGGATTTGAAAGTGAAAAATATAAATTACTGCAGTGGCAAATTAAGGCGACGATATCTGCTCCATACTTCTGGAAATTACAGCCATTTTTCTGAACTAAAATGTTACAAATTTTGTGAAAGTGACTTTCACTTCAGTGAAGCGCAGCATTTTACTTAAACCTCCCAAGGCACATCCGAAGCAAACGAAAATCACTTTTGAATTGAAGTAAAATCTCACGCAATGGTCATTTTCCATTACGGTCAGTCGTTTCCCATGCAGGTATTATCTGTCATTAATACCTCATCTGCAGTATGGCCGATATTTTAAGTTGTGAATTTGATTTTTGGCCAGTTTTGCAACGGAACCTCCCACTGCGTGGCGAGGTGGTTCTTTTGATGTGGGCGTACCCATTCTCTGGTTGGATGCGTGAGGCTCTGAGTCTGGCCTTGTGTCTTACTGGCTATATAGTCCATTCGCTGTTACTTCCAGCTTTTCTGAAACCCTACTCAAGTTCTACTTCCAGGATATATCTCCTCCTCATGCAAACAAAGCTTAACCGAGTATAGAAAATTACGCTAAAGGGACAACGCACAGCATTCGTGCTCACAGAGTATAATACAGAATTTCCGTGAATTATTGACCCCTATTGCAAGAGACCATAAAGTCGATCACATAGGTGCTATCAGGAAATGGTTTCTTTTTTTTTGCAATGGAAAGTACACACACTCCAAGAATTCGCCAGGGTTCAGACAACTTCAACGTGGATCCCATTCTTAGCCCGAAGAACTTCCAGCCGAAATTCCGATTTCGTTCCATACGTTGTGCGGCATGTCTCGTGTGATGGAAGTTACAGCATCTTCAACCCGGCGTCTCATATCCCGGATATAAGTCATCTACGTCACACACACCCTGCCCTTTACAAAACACTGCCCTTTACAAAACCCTGCCCTTTACAAAACCCTGCCAAAAGAAATCGAGTGGTGAAATTGTCTGAAGATCGAGGAGGTCCTGAAATGGTCCGTCATGCCCAATCCAACGACTAGGGAACTTTTCATCGAGGAACCGCCGCACTTGAAACCCCCAGTGTGCCGGAAGAACACGCGTGGCTGCGTGACTTCTAAATGCGGTGTGGCAGTACAGTTCAAGCATGTCTAGGTAATTGGCAGTCTGCGCTGTTGTCTCCTGGAGTAAAAATGGTCCAATTAACGCGAACTTTAGAAAGCGCACACCACACGTTCATCTTGGCATTGCCACGTACATGTTCGACACTGCATGTGGCTTTTCTGATCCCCGTATGCGACAATTGCGTATGTTGACTTTCCTAGGCGAATGCAATGTCCCTTCATAACTGGATGCGACATTGTTGAGAAATAAGTCATTTTCATCCACACGCTCTATGATTCCACTTGCAAACTGTTCCCGTGTTGGCCTATCATTTGCGAGCAGTTTCTGCACTGTTTGCAATTTGTAGGCGAAGAATGTTAACCTCTTGTTGAGCACCTGGTGCACTGTCGCGCGCGGTATTTGCATTTCTCGGCTTGCACGGCGTATTGATTTCTTCGGAGTTCGGAGAAATGCCCCTTGAATTTCTGTTGACGTCTCTGCAGACACCCTACGCCTGCCAGCTCATTTTCTCTGTAACACACTGCCAGTTTCTTGGAATTGCTTCAGCCACCGATTCTATGACTTCCTTGTGGGCGGGGTTTTTTGATTCTGCGTCTGGAAACGTCTCTGTGCGGTCACTGGTGATTTTGTTTCCCACAACCACAGCACACACAACCACAGCACACACAACCACAGCACACACAACCACAGCACACACAACCACAGCACACACAACCACAGCACACACAACCACAGCACACACAACCACAGCACACACAACCACAGCACACACAACCACAGCACACACAACCACAGCACACACAACCACAGCACACACAACCACAGCACACACAACCACAGCACACACAACCACAGCACATAGAAACACAGCACAGTACTGTAATCATTGTTATTCATAGGCGTTACCTGCTATAGACAGTAGCAAAAACTTTGAACATCCCGATGTGCAAAGCAAAAAACAGTTTTAATTCCCTCCAAATTTGTCGTTACTGCGCACAGAATAACCATTCTTATTGTGATCACTAATTTAGAGTTAGGAAGTCTTAAAAATAATATTTTGTAAGTAATTTGGCGGAGCGAATTTTTACAATTGTTGTTAACAACACGGAGATGCGGGACGAGCATTAGTCTTTTTTAAAAGTCAGTTTTATAAATAGTACAATTCGACGTCACGAGAAGAAGTTGGAGGGTTTCGAGTTTCCAGCATTTCCTGAAATGAGGCCATCGGAGAAGAAATGTTTATACAGGACGACATAAGAGAGATGACAGAAGGAAAACATCTGACTTGGTCCGAAAATCTACTAGAAACGAGCCAAGAAAGGCGGACGAAGATTACGGAACGGAGAAATAGATGACGCTTACGTTACGCTATTCTCCTCACTTGCTATGGAATCTGGGTGTGTGGGGAAAGGAGGGAAAGTAAATATCGAACGATCGTGGTACCAACCATACCAACCCATCAAAAATAATTACTAATCATTAAAATATTTCGCATTCATCTTTGTACTTGAAAGTTGATCTCGTACGCCAGCTTAATGCGTGTTTAACAAGATGCACATATTTTACCTTCTTTCGATCTTGTTTGATAATTTGCATTTAAAAAAAAGGTCACTTTTCTTTCTGCAGGGTGACACCCGCTGTTGTCGTGCGAGTGTTTTAGTTTTAGATACTTGTAAATACCTAGCTCACTTATTATTTTTCACATAATATATTTTGCCAACAAGTTGTAATAATAAGAGTATCCAGCATCTTATATTTATGTCCTGTCTTCTTTTACCCAAAAATAGGTTTATTCTACTCAGGTTAGGAGGGAAAATTTCCGCCGCTAGGTGGTAACTTTTAATTAAAATTTTAAGCTACGTGAATAATAAAAGAGAAAGATTTTACCTAGTTACTGAGTTATTTTATATTTGATTCGTGAATATTACAATTATCCTGTTTTTTAACGTAGAAAATAGATAAAATCTGGTACACATGTGACACTAGCGCTTACCTAGTGGCGAAAATGTTTGGTTGCCAAACTTTTAACATTGATCNAAAATCTGGTACACATGTGACACTAGCGCTTACCTAGTGGCGAAAATGTTTGGTTGCCAAACTTTTAACATTGATCTTCCCAACCTGTGGAAGAAGTAACCTTACCCGTAGTAATTTTCAAAATTGATGTGAAGCACGTGTGCGCCAACGTACACAACACACTCGTCTTGTATTAACCAGTTACACCACTAAATCAAAACTTAAATTCGTATATAAGCGCGAATAGTTAATGAAGCAAAAAAATGTTATATCAGAGTTTGTTAATTTAAGGATAATGATTAATATAAACATTATTTGCAGTAGACAAATAATCATCATTGAAATTTAATTCATATGACCAATTAAGTCGTTTGTTAAAGTTACGTGCATGTTGGTATATACTAGAGTGTGGATGGTATTTTGAATACGCCAGCNCCCCCCAATGGTTGCCTAGACATGTAGAGTTGTGTTCCCCCGGACAGAGGAAGACGGTAGCTAAGTAGAACTTGACGTCTTGTCAGTAGCGAGGACACGAAGATGGCAATAATCAGGAATAGGGAAGGAATCTGCCATCGCCTATTTTAAGGAACCATCCCAGCGTTTGCCTAGAGTGATTTCAGAAAACCGCGGGTATAGTCTGTTCGCGGTTTCTTCGCACTTTTTGAATCGAACCTTTGAAAAATTACCTTACATGTGACGTGTTAAGTTATTTTTTAAATGTGTCGTGTATCACAGGCGTTTCATACTTGTTAACATATAAGTACATTATTTGTAGTTAAAATGAAGTTTGGCTCATATTTTATCTACAAATTATAATGTTGCCGTTTCTGATTGATATTAATATAAACAGGGAGAAANTGAAGTTTGGCTCATATTTTATCTACAAATTATAATGTTGCCGTTTCTGATTGATATTAATATAAACAGGGAGAAAATATGTGTGTTGGCAATACCTGGGAAGAAATAGTTCTTTTGCGAAATAGTATTACAAAAAGTGCGCACGAACGTGGTGCGTTGTCTTTTTGGTGTAATTTTCTAGACTCGGTGAAGCCTTGTTTGCACGAGGTGGAGAAATATACTGGAAGTAGAACTTTAGCAGGGCTTCAAAAAGTGGGAAGTAAAGGTACATTCTACCATAGCCGAAATCAGGATGGCAAATGCAACGACAGTGNGCAGGGCTTCAAAAAGTGGGAAGTAAAGGTACATTCTACCATAGCCGAAATCAGGATGGCAAATGCAACGACAGTGTGTTACAACTGCACGAGAGGACAGGAAGTTCAGGAGGAACGAGGAGTCAGAGGTTGCAAGAGATCGTGACCTGCAGACGGCTGACATCGATAAAAGAGTGCCATCGATGAAAGAGAATTATTGCGTACGAGATGCGGGAAAAGGCGAAAGCTTTAAGAAAATTTATCACAGCTCCTGAAATTGAACATTGTAGAATCTTGCAGCTAGCGCGACGGTATGCAGAAAAGTTTACATTTGACAAATTGAAAGTAAATATTTTAATAAACTATCATAATGAAAAGAATCATTTCACATTTATGTTCTGGTATTATCAGTAATCTAATCAGGTCTTTTCGGAAA
Source organism: Clitarchus hookeri (assembly GCA_002778355.1). Taxonomy (NCBI): domain Eukaryota; kingdom Metazoa; phylum Arthropoda; class Insecta; order Phasmatodea; family Phasmatidae; genus Clitarchus; species Clitarchus hookeri. Next base: position 632,546 of record NQII01000546.1, on the reverse strand, counting down.
TAATCGAAAATTTTATTTATACGTTTCTGTCTGATATTTCTTAAATACAGATCACTGGAAGCGTTGTTATAATCTCAATACAAATCTTTCTCGCTTTATCCCCTTGTGTTCTCGTTGAACTGTTTGAAAAAAAGAATAGTTGTTACGAAGGTATTGAAGATCTTACAGGAGAGTAATGGAAAGCACGTAAAATGCAGTAGCAACGAGGCTGAAGCCAGAGAAGTAATGGGAGAGAAAGTGAGAAACCGATAATGTTGCTGTCCTTGATCCTTACAGCCACAAGAAGGTTTCAAGACATTCGGAGGCCGCCGCCCAAGACTAGTAGAAATTTTCCGTGACTGATGACTCCTGTAAATATACCCACCGGAAGAAGAATTCCCGCGAAGAAGATAGTAACGCGTACAAGTTTCATTTCCAATGTTTTGGGGGCCACGGTGGTGTAGTGGTCAGACTACTCGCCTCCCACCTAGGCAAACCGGATTTAATTCCCGGTGGTATCACACCCATATTTTCGCCCGTTGGAATCGTGCCGGACGATGCAGCTGGTCAGGGGGTTTCCTTAGGAATCTCCCGTTTCCCACGCCCTTGCATTTCGGCACTGCTCCGTACTCAACCTGCTTCACCCTCATTACCTTTCCAAGACCTCGATGTTAAGTGCCGCACATATATTTTCACTCTCTCCAATGTGTTAAGAGCATTCGTGGTGGATAATTAACGACTACCAGATCATCTTCCTGTAAGCAAGTAATAGTGTAGAATAAAAAAGCATATGAAAATAGATAGGTAAGGCGTTAGCTATAACGAGGGCGCATAACTAAAAATAACATTATGCACAAAATGCTAACAAAGATTCCGCTGTTATTTCGAAAAGTCCACATTGGTCGCATGACACTTATAAAGACCTGCGGTAAATAGCTTATTTGCTCTTAAACATCAAACGCAGCTGCAGCAGAACATTGGCATAAGCAATAAACCACAGACACTAGAGATGCTGTTTACACAAACGTAAAACGTTTTGCCCATCTCATAAAATTATGGAAAATTAATTTAAAACATTTTTTGCAGAAAGCGCACTTGAGCCTCTATGCCCTTATTGTAGCTATCGCCTGAATTTTTCATCGTATTTTTATTGGTGCTTATGAGCCATTTATGGAATGATTATATCATAATCAAACTACAATAAAAATTATAAAGAGGTGTGAGACGACGCGACACAAACTTGTTTAATGCATACTGCAAATTCAAAGTACTGAAGGGAAAAAAAGCATTCCTGAAGCTGTATCAATTCTCCCTGCCACCTGCCAGTGACTTCATTAACTCGAAAGCTTTGGTTTCTTGAAAGTCCGATGTCCTTATCACGTCTCGTAATGAACGCTTCAGTCTTTTGAGCCAACAGTGAAATTAAGTACAGATATTTTCTTTCCTCTTCACTACTTTCGTTTTTCCCCTCCTCTCCTGTTATACTTGGGAACGGAGGGAACTTCTTAATTACTTTTTAAATTGAATTTGTTTAGCATGGCACCTCTGTGCCGGACGAAGCAAATGATAACATCGTATACGAGGAGAATCTCACACCTGTGGAAAATATAACTACGAAAGCTTCGCTTGCTAAAATTTTAATATTTAAATTTATTATTATTACCAACGAAAATTAATTGACACAGACAGTTTCACTAATGTTACTCTGCGGGAACACATCCTGGTGATTGGTGCTGGGTTTAATCCTGTCTTGGTGATTGGTGCTGGGTTTAATCCTGTCTTGGGCCTAATTAATGCTTTGTAATGGTTACTGCATTTCGTGATTATCAGTTGATAAACTATTATTACGTTGCGACGGTGGCGAATCGTTTTTGGATTGGCCTCTCTGTAAGGTGGCCTGCTCCTTGGTCGACTCAGTTCCCCTCCTGTTTTCTCCCCTCGTTTCCCTCCCTTGATTAACCCTCCTTGTACGTCAGCCTTTTTTAATTCAGGGGCTAATTTATATAAGTTGTTACTCGCCTTGTGCTTCATTCATTCTACGCTTAATTCTACGCCAGTGAAGAAGATCGTCGGGTTGACGCCTGCAAGAGCTAATTTAAATTGTAATATGAGCTTAAATGGTCAGTTTACCCGCCCTTGGACGAGGGTGCTATGAGACGCCGTTTAAATTATGTCCTATGCTGGAGTTGTAACATGGTGAGTCGTGGTCGCAGCTTTTCATTTGTGGGTCAATCTAGTGTTTTTAAATAATTGCGTGCCGTAGTATTGTGTTTGTCTTGGGCTCTGCAGTGAGTTAGCATTTTTCTAACTTGTGGTCTTGGACGCCCGCCTAAATTGTATTTTCAGCCTAACTAATTTCTTGCTATATTGTATAGTGCAAGTTGCTTTAACGTGTTGTGTATAGTTTTGACTGCTGCCCAATGATTTACTTAAAGTTTAATTGTCGCTATCATGCTACCACATCCGCGTTGGGAGTAATCTGTTGAAGTGTTCTAATTGTCGTCGTCGATTATTTTATTCGATGGTGCTATGGACTGCCTTCATCGTTTCACTAGTTTTACATTATATTTTATTTCAGATTTTAATTTCTATTTTTATGTAAAGGAGGCTTCACTGAGCCTGAAACGCTGCCCTTCTTTAGTCAGTTTGCTCCACTAAATACCTTGAATTGATCTAGTCATCAACGTAACTATTTGTATATTACAAACTTTTAATATTACTCTGCTCTTTTTATTTAAATTAAACATTTACTTGGCTTGCTTACCAGTTAAATATTTATTTTACTTTTGAGCTACGCAATACTTTTGAAAGAGCATTTTAATATATTTACATAAGTGTTTTAATCTATATTCAATAGTAAGCCTTTGGCGTTTAGAATTTTGCATGTCATATTTGTTTGTAAATGTTTAATGCAAATGTTCAATCCTAAGGTGCTGCTAACTTGTAAAGTATTCTGAAATTACAGAGCTTGAAGGTGACATCGTCTCTGCATTATTTGTGCTACGACACAACATGTAGCAATATGGTGAATATCAAAAGTGGATAAATAACTTTTTTGCATTTTTCAATTTCAAAGAATTCTTTGCTCTCTTGAGAGATGATATTTTAAATTAATCCCTTAGAATGGGTATAAATATAGATTTAGTTCAACATACTTACTAATGTAAATATGTCTAGTTATTTTATCTGATTAAAAAATATTTTACGAGATATCTCTTAATAACAGTGGCCTTGGTGGCTGAGCGATTAGATTGCTCGTCTCCCACCAGGGCGAACCGAATTATAACCCCGGACGGTTCAATCCAGATTTTCGCTGGTCGATGGGTTTTCTCGGTTATCTTCCTTTTCCCCCACCCTTGGATTCGGGCGCTGCTACGTTCTTACCTCATTTCACCCTAATCTGCTCTCAAGATGCTCTCTCAACTCTCTCAGTATGTATGTGTATATATATATATATATATAAACTCTAATTCCATATTATTTAAATCCCACTAGCCTAAATCACCCAATACAGGTGTAAGTAAAGACAATATTGATAGATTTCAATAACTTCGGAATCATTTCGTATCTACCACAAACTTGACGAGGTGAATAATTTCAAGATATTTTGTGGTTTCTGGAAAATAGTTAATTATTTTCTGTATTTGGAAAACACTTCGCTAAAATAGGCTCTGACTAAGCCCGGGCAGTTCAGAGAGAGTTGCTTTGTCCAAAGGTACATGCTTTAAGTTGGTACTTACAGCGTAAAATATTTGGGTGATAGCGTAGTTCATTCATTCATAACAAAGTCTTCATTAGAACTAATATTCAAGGCATTGTTACTCTATATAGACCAGTCAAATAAGACATAAAAGAGGCTAACTTGGGAAAAAATTCCAAAAGTTTTGATTTTATTTTTAAGTCCCCGCGGGTAGGGGGTGAGCTCGATGGAGGGGGAGGGAGGTTTTTCGGCTTTGTTTTCGACATTTTTTCAGTTTTTCACTTATAACTCGAAACATAAGCTTTTTAGCGACTTGGTAATCCAGTACACAGTTGAAGTAGACACCATTTCCTATAGCGTTTACTTGTAACATTTTTCTCTACGATCAAGCGTTCCGCCGCTAGAGCGCGTTGAAAAATGAGCAAGATTTGCAATATCTGCAAAAATACCCTTTAAAGTTATTTTCACCTTGGATTCTTCCTTATCATGACTTTAGATGACATCAAAATGCTCATATTGTGTTCTCATATGTATCATGACATGTTTGCTGAACGTCAGTGATGCTCGTGTGGTGACTCGATGATGTACATTGTCGGAACGGAGTCCCGATATCATAATGAAATTATAGGCTGACAAAGTAGACAGTTTTTACAATTCAGAATGATTTTTACTTGATGCAAGTAATTTCTAATTAATAATTAAAACGTAAATGCAATGAATTAATTAATGATAAAGTTATTTGTTAGTACATACATTATCAGTGGAAATGGGCAAAATAAGTTAAAAGAAAGATAACTAATTAAATGTAAGTCAGCTAGTTGAGTTGAAAAAATCGTTTGGTTTTCAGTGCATTCCCCAAATAAAAGGAGAGGCTCAAGGGGGAACCCTGAGCCGGACCTCAAACGGGTCCCTTTTTTGTTCCTTAATGTTCGAAGCCAGTGACCTCGACTTCCCTCCATTCTCACTGGTCCCCCCCACACCCCTGCACCCCACACACGCCCCGTAGATGTTTTTCAGTCAGCCAGTAACTCTCTGAACGTTGTCTTCTTCCCGTGTGCTTTTTTCAGTGTTAAACCAATCGCGTTGTTCTGTGTGAGCTGAAATTGTGTCTGTGCTTGCCATCGCCTTATGATGACTGATAGGCGTTTAATATGTGATGGACGTGTCGAAAATGATCGGAGTGTGGTGCGTAAGAAAGGGATGGAAGGACTATTGGCTGCTTGTATCGCAAGAAATGATGGGAAGAGTCGGATTTTTAGGGAGAAAAGAAGTGGAGTAGTTCACAGCGACTGTCGAAGGCGTTACACAAGACCTCAATCTATTTCTACTGATGTAAGAAGCGTTGAAGAAGCTGAAAGTGGCCCATCAGGGAGCCAGTGTTCCTCCATTTGTCTTCAAGGTGAAGTGCTTGTTCTGCTGTAGAGCAATTGATGAAGAGTTTTATCGGAAAGAAAGGAAGAAACCTGTGGAAAATCGGGAGATTGTTTATTAAGTACGCAGTTTGGAGATGAAGGCTAGAATATTAAAAGGAGCAAACGAAAGGAACGACGAATGGGGAGAACAAGTAGAACGAAGAATTGCAACTGTCAGCGATTTGGTTTCAGCTGAAGCTGTTTACCATCACCAATGCTATGTCACTTTTCTCACAACAAAGAAGACTAGCCAAAAAAGAGGACGTCCTACGTGTTAGCGGCTATGAGAGACATTTACTCTTTCCTTGATGAGGGAACCGACTGTCAGTATTCGATGGAGGAGGTGATGAACGCAATAACTGAAGAAAAGCCATCGGTTAAAACAGTAACAGCAAAGCTGAAGAAGAAGTATAAGGAACGTTTAATCATCAGCCAGATTCATACCCTCAAGACTGTTCTGTGTTTTAAGGATGTTGGTGACAAAATTTTGCACGGAACCTGGTATGATACCTCTATGAGGGGGAAAACGCCAGAAGAAGAACGTTTTAGAGTAGTCAGAGCTGCTGCTGAAATTATCAAGGAAGACATACAGAGCCAAGCATATGACACCAGTCAGTAACTCCAAGTACAAGTAATGGCTTTCTTGATGAGGTAGAGGGAATGATCCCTCCAACTCTCTCAACTTTCTTCGAATCAGTTCTAACTTCAAGAGCCAGCAACAAAGAGAGAATCAAGAAAAAAGCTGTGTCGTTCTCCCATGCAGTTGCTAGTGCTCTCCCCCCCACACTAAAATCAACTTCACCATTAATGAATTCATTTAATTAACTTTCCATTTTATATTGCATTTACAATTTAATTATTGATGAGCAATTACTTTCATCAAGTAAAACTCATTCTGAATTATAAAAACTGTCTACTTTGTCAGCCTATAATTCCATTATGACATCGGGACTCCTTTCCGACAACGTACATGATCGAGTCACCACACGAGCATCACTTACGTTCCCAAACATGTCATGATACATATGAGAACATAATATGAGCATTCGGATGTCATCTAAAGTCATGATAAGGAAGAATCCAAGGTGGAAATAGCTTTAAAGGGCATTTTTGCAAATATTGCAAATCTTGCTCATTTTTCAACGCACTCTAGCGGCGGAACGCNCAGCCTATAATTCCATTATGACATCGGGACTCCGTTCCGACAACGTACATGATCGAGTCACCACACGAGCATCACTTACGTTCCCAAACATGTCATGATACATATGAGAACATAATATGAGCATTCGGATGTCATCTAAAGTCATGATAAGGAAGAATCCAAGGTGTAAATAGCTTTAAAGGGCATTTTTGCAAATATTGCAAATCTTGCTCATTTTTCAACGCACTCTAGCGGCGGAACGCTTGATCATAGAGACAAATATTATTAGTAAAAACTTTAGGAAATCGTGTCTACTTAAATTTTGTACTGAATGACTAAGTAGCTAAAACGCTTACTTTTCGAGTTATAAGTGAAAAACTGAAAATGGTAGAAAACAAAGTCGAAAACCTCCCCCCTCCCCCTCGAGCTCACCCAAAACCCTCGGGGACTTTTGATATATTATTCCCCACATCAAAAAGAAGCCTCTAAAAAAAAACTCAAAACTTTGGAATTTTTTCCAAAGCTATGTTTAATTTGACTGGGCTAATATTTTCAGGCTTAAAGAAGTGATATAACGTGCTTTGAAGCCCTTTAAAAAACGCTTTTAATATAGAGCATAAGGAATGACTTACAAAAAATGTATTTAGAGAAAACTATTTTTGAAAAGAGCTGAGAATGTATTTACGTATTAACTACGAAGGTAGTAATGAGAGAGATGTGATAATACTTCGCGCATATAATTGGGCCTAGTCCGATTATGCTCTGTATGATCTGATTAACTTAAATGGTGGGAAAGAAGTTAAATTAGTTGAAATGTTAGTTTACCAGAAACTGTGTATGATTTTTTAAGTATTTATGAGGTATTATAAGTTCCCAGAATAAACACCGCCTTATGCAAAAAAAATAATGCTAATGAAATAAATTCGTGAATGTTATGAGCGAAAAGTACGCCACTCATCAAACGGAAAACAAACTGTAAAAAATATAAATTTTAAGAATGTTTTTAAGAACTAAAGTCACTGTCGATTAAAATAGACTACTTTAGTAAACTACATGACACTAGTAAATAAGTCGAAAATCGTCGTACGTATATCAAAAACGTAGCAGGACAAGTGCTTACAAAAAAGTTCCGTTTAGGTTGTGAGAAACTGACCAACATGCTGATGTGTTACGACAATGTTGCTGTTCACTGAACAGGACTGTGAAATCACGTACTTGGCTGGAATGCAATAAATAGCCAAGAACGCATTCGTGTGTTTATAAAATGTAACCTGAAGATACGTATTCTCCCGAACTGTGGCAACAAGCTAGTTGTATTTATTTACTGAAATCTAAGATCTGCAGTTCCGTTTGTAAGTCTTGGCAGTGAGTTTGTAGCGTTGGACTCTGTCCAACAGACACACGACTTTGTATAAATGAGCAACCAGATATAGGTTTAGTCGAGAGATTTAGACTGCGCTTTAACAACGAGGCGTTTAACGTTTCGACCGACTCCTCAACGTTGTAATAGGCTGTTCCTGGTAAACTGAGCACTTTTGAAACTCCTCCTTCAGATCTACTTGTTTGCACGTTGTGTATTCTTCCGCCATATGTAAAGTTTGCATTGCCATGGGCCTGATCACTTTATCTATGCGTCGGCCAAGTAAAACTGAGAAATAAATGTAAATGTAAATATTTCACAACAATTAATCACTTACAAGCATTAACAAATCAGAAAACAAGGAAAAAATTATTAGTATACACAAATATTTACTTGACACTTTAATTCAGCATTAAGACATGGAACTTCTTTCCCTTCATCGTTACCAACTGAATGCGGTATTCACAATACAGCGATGTCCGACGACGGAAGTTTAATAAAGGTATTCACAATTGAGCGACAGAATATCGGCGGCAATCGCTGATACAGACTATGCTTGTATCTCGTGTACAAGTTGGCAAGTTCATTTCACGTAAACAAAAGACGCACGAAAAACCCGCATGGATTGGTTTGCGATCTTGACAGACGTTCATCGTGTATTGTATGACAATATGTGTACAAATAAATAAAATTTTATCAAAATTAATTAACTAAGCACGAATACTGCTCTGAGTTTATTTCGCAAACAAACGCAAAAACCTATCAACGAANAATCAAAATTAATTAACTAAGCACGAATACTGCTCTGAGTTTATTTCGCAAACAAACGCAAAAACCTATCAACGAAATTAAAAACAGATATCAATAACTCATTGTGCGAAATAAGCATAAAGACATATGCCTTTAGTAACTAATATTAGTAAACACAGCGCAATTAGAAATAAAGAGCCAAAAAAACTGGTACACCTGCCTAATATCGTGTAGGGCCCCCGCGAGCACGCAGAAGTGCCGCAAGANATAAAGAGCCAAAAAAACTGGTACACCTGCCTAATATCGTGTAGGGCCCCCGCGAGCACGCAGAAGTGCCGCAAGAAGGCGTGGCATGGACTCGACTAATGTTTGAAAGTAAGCAGGAGGAAATTCACACCATGAATCCTGAAGGGCAGTCCACAAATCCATAGCAGTGAGAGGCGGTGGAGATCTCTTCTGAACATCCCGTTGAAATTCATCCCAGATATGCTCAATAATGTTCATGTCTGGTGATTTAAGAGGCAAATGGAAGTGTCTAAAGTCAGAAGAGTGTTCCTGGAGCCACTCGGTGGCAACTCTCGATGTGTGGGGTGTCGCATTGTCCTGCTAGCATTGTCCACGTCCGTCGAAATGCACAATGGACATGAATGGGTGCAGGTGATCGGACAGGATGCTTACGTATCTGTCACCTGTCAGCGTCATATCTAAACGTATCAGGGGTCCCATTTCACGCCAACTGCAGAAGCCCCATACCATGACAGGGCATCCACCAGCTTAAACAATCCCCTGTTGACATGTAGGATCCATGGATTCATGAGGATGTATCCATACCCGTACACATCCATCCACCCGATACAATTGGAAACGAGACTCGTCAGGCAAGGCAACGTGCTTCCAGTCATCAATAGTCCAATAGCAGTGTTGGCGGACCCAGGCGAGGCGTAAAGCTTTGTGTCGTGCAGTCAACAACGGTAAACGAGTGGGCCTTCGGCTTCGAAAACCCATATCAATGATGGTCCGTTGCATAGTTCGCACGCTGGCACTTGTTGATGCCCCAGCATTGAAATCTGCACCAATTTGAGAAAGGGTTACAAGTCTGTCACGTTTGATGATTCTCGTCAGTCGTCGTTTGTCCCGTACGTTCACGATCTTTTTCCGGCCGCAGCGATGTCGAAAATTTTATGTTTTACCGGATTCCCGATTTTCACTGCAGACTCGTAAAATGGTTGTACGCGAAAATCAAAATTGTATCGCTACCTCGGAGATGATATGTCCCATCTCTCGTGCGCTGACTATAACACCACGTTCAAACTCACTTAAATCTTTATAACCTGTCATTGTAGCAACAGTACCCGATCTAGCAACTTTGCCAGACGTTTGTTGTCTTATATAGGCGCTGTCGACCGCATCGCGTAACTGTGATTGGTTCCATACCTCTGTTATTTGCATATGCACGCCTATACCAGTTTTATTCGCGGTGGCTTCACACTTTACGGATCAAGACATTGAAAAATCACCCCACTTACGACATATCTTGTTCTCTAAATATAGCACGTATCACAAGCATTTTATACTTGTGTTTATTTAATAGTACTGATACCTGCCCAATGCTATGGTTTATAAGTAGGTATGGAATCTGCTCTCGGCGTAAGGCGCCAGCACTTAATGCTAGCCCTCCGTGTTAGGGCGTAGGAATATGTCGACACTATTGTCTCTAGGTCCAATTTACCAAATAAATTCACCTTGTTTTCAAGTTACCATAAGTCAGTTTTATTTGTGCTTAACAGGGTCACTTCTACAGGAACACACGAGACAACTCTCCCCTCCCCTTTTACTACGTAGGCTACGTAAGGCTTGACGTGGAGATTTGCGCCGTGGGGGAGCAAGTTTCGTCGCACTTCTGGTATGTTTCTACTTAGCTTGTCTCGAGACGATGGTCCATCTCCCAGCTGGCGACCTGGGACTGCTCCGGCACTTGGTGGGCGTCTCGACGCCTCATCTCGGCTCCACTCCGTACTGCTCGTTTGACGACGGCCGACTGCCGTTGGCGTCTCGTCCCGGATTCACTCCGCACTCCTCGATTCCCGTCGGCCGACTGCCGTTTTCTCGGACTCTTCCCGCCTGCTCCGCTCCGCTCTCTCGCTGGACGTCCCCCGACTGACGACGTCTTGATGCATTCTCGCGAACTCGTTTCTCTCGGCTCCGGTCCACACTCCTCGTTTGATGAAGTCTGACTGCCCGTTCCTCCCTTTTCCTCGTGTTTTTGTATGCTCGTTCGCCATATTGAACTAGCATCCCCTCTGCACGTGTCCGGGCTGCTTGCCGCATCCCCCTGGATCGTAAAACACATGGCCGCTGCTCCTGTGATCCGCACATGGCCCGGCGGGCCCGGCGTCGCCCCTTGCTTGTGGCATGGAAGTTTATTGTTCCATTCTGCACGTGTGGGTGGCCTTTTGGTTCGGCGCACGTGTTCCTTCCGCTGTCCCCGGATATCGTGTGGCTATTATTCCCGCCCGCTCACCAAAAGCTCTCAAGGTTTATTGCAGTAGCCAGCCTGGGACAGACGCAGCCGATGGTGTCAGCTCGGCGTCCCTTGGCAGCTGCAAAACGCAGCTGTGCCCNCAGTAGCCAGCCTGGGACAGATGCAGCCGATGGTGTCAGCTCGGCGTCCCTTGGCAGCTGCAAAACGCAGCTGTGCCCGCACATGTGTGTCTTCCGCTGTCTCCGGATATCGTCTGCATGTGCAGGAACATTTGCACGTGCAGGAACATTTGGTAGCACTCCTTGCAGCTGCGAGGCGCGGTTGCGCCTTCCTAGCGTCATTCTTCCAGCACGTCCGCAAAACCCTTAGTATTTATTGCGGTCGTCCACCTGTGAGTTTCGCCAGAGCGTGTCTTCTGACGAATAAACTGTCTTTCGGGACGTGGAACGCGTCACTACCTTAATTTTTGGTTAAAATGAACTTTTACTTATATTCTATCTATAAAGTATAATATTTCATTTGTAATTAGTTTGAATTAAAACAGAGGGATAATAGGTGTTTTAGTAATGCCTAGTAAGAAGTAGTTCTTATGTAAAATGGCATTACACTGAGTGATCGTGCATACGGTGGGTTGTCCCTTTGGTGTAATTTTCTAGACTTGGTTAAGCTTTGTTTGCACGAAGCGGAGTAATAGCCTCGAAGTAGAACTTTAACAGGGCTTCAGAAAAGTGAGAAGTAATCGTGAATGGATTATACTCCACAATCTTACTAAAGACCGCTGCAGTAACCTTCAATGTCGCAGGTATTGAGTTGGTAGTCCAACGGCGAAGGGGAAGAATTGGAGAGTTTTACAGTGTCGTCTGTTTCGCAACAGGTGCGTATTCCTACCACCGACAAATTCTAGGCTAATTTCGACATGTTTTCTCTTACTTCGCATCATTTCCTCGATTCCGTTTATATGTCCATTGTTTTGTGTGGTTTCGCTTTTAGACTTACTACTGATAGCAGGTATAATCCATTCATGGTAACTTCAAACTTTTCTGCAGGCCTGATAAAGGTTTTCTTACAGTATATTCCTTCATTCCATGCAATATAGCTTAATTAGGTCAAGATAATATTTCAAAGGGACAACACACCTCATTTGTGCGCACTCAGTTTAATAATATTTTGCATAATAACTATTTCTTAATAGACCCTACCAACACGCCTATTTTCTCTCGGTTTATATAAGCATTTAACATTAAATGAACTATTACACTTTATAGATAATATACCTATAGGTGAGAGTTCAGTTTTTAACAAAAAGTAATATAATTTCATGTTAACAGGCGCATAAAATGCTTATCATACACGACATATTTAGTACACAACTGCACACATCACACATGGGGTGATTTAAGAATGGTTTGATTCGGAAAGGGCTAAGACACTACGAATNAGTACACAACTGCACACATCACACATGGGGTGATTTAAGAATGGTTTGATTCGGAAAGGGCTAAGACACTACGAATGTACTAAGGAAGTAAAGTCTTTAGTTTGCTTGTGATGCGCTTGTAGATGTTCCGTCGCAACAGGCAAAGAAGCTTTATTTTCACACTTGACGCTATGACACAAAACGACAAAGACAGGTTCTGATAAGCGTATTTGATGGTTCTAATAGATACTGTCATTATACAAAGTTTGGTTGAATTTTGTCATGTTATTTAATAGATACGACAAACGTATCTAAATATTTAATATTGCAACTATTTAAAAAATGCTGACCAACTCCTACTGTAGTACTACTTGTGTGGAAAGTTATGTGGGAATTAGTTGTTTGGTTCCTAAGATATGACACAAACGTTACATGTTGTCACCTGGTACTGTTTTACAAGAAGGCAGCCAAAAGAAGATATCTATAAGCACATTTTATGCTTATATGGTTACTCCCAGCATACAAAGTTTATTTAAAATTGGTGAAATTGTTTAANAGTACACAACTGCACACATCACACATGGGGTGATTTAAGAATGGTTTGATTCGGAAAGGGCTAAGACACTACGAATATACTAAGGAAGTAAAGTCTTTAGTTTGCTTGTGATGCGCTTGTAGATGTTCCGTCTCAACAGGCAAAGAAGCTTTATTTTCACACTTGACGCTATGACACAAAACGACAAAGACAGGTTCTGATAAGCGTATTTGATGGTTCTAATAGATACTGTCATTATACAAGTTTGGTTGAATTTTGTCATGTTATTTAATATATACGACAAACGTATCTAAATATTTAATATTGCAACTATTTAAAAAATGCTGACCAACTTAAATTATGTAAGTTTACCTACTGTAGTACTACTTGTGTGGAAAGTTATGTGGGAATTAGTTGTTTGGTTCCTAAGATATGACACAAACGTTACATGTTGTCACCTGGTACTGTTTTACAAGAAGGCAGCCAAAAGAAGATCTCTATAAGCACATTTTATGCTTATATGGTTACTCCCAGCATACAAAGTTTATTTAAAATTGGTGAAATTGTTTAATAGATATGACAAACTTGTCTAAACTATTTACACTATATGGCAGCCATGTCGTAAATATTGTCAAACACTCTTGACAAGTGTAAATATACGTGGCGTACTGTAGCATTACTTTTGTGCAAATCTCTGTGGGAATCGGTTGATTGGTCCCCGACATATGGCATAGAGCTCCATATCCTCATGTGGTGCTACCTTCATTAATAGAGAACAAAACGGTTATGTATTCGCGCATTCTATGTTTGTGATACATGCTGTTACATATTAAGTTCGGTTAAAATTGTTTATGACATACGCATACTAAACGAAAATATTTACATGGCTGCTACTTCAAAAATGTGTGACTACCTCCTTAAGTTACATAAATTTTGATGGACTACAAAAGTATAATTTGTCGCCTGAGTTTGGCGAGTATCAGTTTAATTTTTCCTGGAGTATGACACAAGAACTCCATTTTTCATGCTTCGCTATGTTCCAAAATTATGGGTAAATGAGTTGATGTATCAGGTCTAGCTCATTTTGAGCTTTCATAGGCACTGCAAGCATTCAAAGGTAAGCTGAAATAAGTTATATTGTTTCGTTGACATAGAATATTAAGCAAAAAAATTTTTTCTCTCGCCATGTTGAAAATAATTGTGTCTGTCCAACTTAAAAAATGTCAGTTTACATAACCTACTGCAGTACTGCTTGTTTACCAAATTTGGTAGGAATCGGTTTGTTTTTTCCGGAGATATGACATATCATCTTTATTTCTCATGTGTACTATCTTTTATAAAATGTTGGATAAAAGAGTTTCTGTGTTGACACAGATGGTGGTTATAATATATACTTTCACCATAAAAAATTTGTTCAAAATTGGTACAATGATATGGTAGATATAACAAATGAATATTTATGTAGGCTCAGTTTTTTAAATAAGTGCTTCATCCATTTAAATTTAATATAGTAACATCGTCTACAATATTATTACTAATACGCCAAATTTGGCGGAAATTGGATGTGTAGTTCCTGAGATACAAAGTAAAAGCTACTTTTCATGTGACGATGGCTTCCAAAATGACCAACTAATACCATTATTGCCTCTTAAATTCAATGCTTATATCATGCACTGCCAACATACCAAAATTAGACTAAATATATTTAACGGTTCCCGAGATATAACATAGTATCATACATTTTTAAAAATTGTCCCAATTTTGAAAACAGGTACGCGACTTGACAGAAAACTATAAAAGTCCCATGTGCTTACTAAATACTAGACGCGGACCCAGTTTGGTGAAAATCGATTTGCTGGTTTGAAAGTTACTATGATGGGGGAGGGGGACACATTCCTGACAGACATTCAGGAGTACATACGCCTATATTTACGGATGGTACGCTAAAAAGAGTGAGGGACGGAAAAGGGCGGAGGCGCCGTGTGTTNGGTGGGGGAGGGGGACACATTCCTGACAGACATTCAGGTGAGTACATACGCCTATATTTACGGATGGTACGCTAAAAAGAGTGAGGGACGGAAAAGGGCGGAGGCGCCGTGTGTTTCACATATTCCCCCCTTACACAGGCAGTAGGTAGGGCTTAACGTCTCGTACTCAGAAATAATATTAGAGACGGAACACATGGCTCAGAGAAGCAGGAGCGGGTAAAGAATCGGCCATGGCCTCTATTGTCAAGTCACGGTTACTGCCAACTTTTCTGAAGCCCTGCTACAGTTATACTCCCAGGCTATTCCTCCACGTGCAAACAAAGCCTCACCGAGTCTAGAAAATTACACCAAAGGGTCAGCGCACCGCATTCGTGGACACACAGTGTAATAAGATTTTGCATAAGAACTATTTCTTACTAAGCATTACCAACACACATATTTTCTCGCTGTTTTTATTCCTTTTAATTATAAATCAAATATAATAATTTATTTGTAAAATATTTTTTAAAGTTCAATTTGACAAAAAAAAAGCTATTTTTATGTTAACAGAAATGTAAAGCACTAGTGATACATGGCTTATTTACGAAACACGCAAGCACGTCATACATGGGGTGATTTTTCAAAGGTTTAATTAAAAATGTGTGTAGAAACCACGAATATATTATAGTAAGGAACCAACCAAACATTCGCCTGGAGTGATTTCTGGAAACCACGGGAAACTGAATTCAGGATGTCCAGACCGGGATTCGAACCCAGATCCTCCCGAACGCGAGTTGAAAGGGTTTGCCACTCCGCTAAGCTCATCATTTGGCTCTGGTTGATTATCGCGGCACAGAAAAGAGCGAGTGTGTGCCAAAAAACAGTGGGGACTATATCCAGTTTACAAAGGAATCAATTTCAGTGTTCGCGGAGATTTCGACGTTCTTGGGATGACAAGAAGGCTGAATGGGTGCAGACTAGCTATAGACTATTCACGCTAAAGTGAGCATTTTTTGAAGCCCTCTCATTTGGAATAAGAGTTAATGAATATATATTTATTGTAGCATTGGACGTTAAATTTTGAGTCCTGTGAAATATATGCACTGTGTTTGATACAAACATGCAATATTTATGTTAAAAAGTGGCCAAGGGATGAAAAATGGCTGATAGGAAAAAACTAACTAGGGCCTTAAAAGTGCTCCCTTCCCTTTGCCGTGAACAGCCTATAACGTTATTAACGAGACGGTTAAGGGTCTTCCCTAGTTGTCACATGGGTGTCATTGAAAGCAGTTTGATCTATTCTAATGTTTAAAAAAACTATGGAATATTTCAATCGTATCTTTTTTCAGGGCAGAAATGAAATTCTATATTTCATTGCCAATTCATAAATTTCGTTATTGAATCATAAATGAGTTCGCTGAGAAGTGTCAAAGTCAGAAAATATCGCTGCAAGTGACCCTCTGTTTACTACATTTATTCTTCTGTAAAGTAATTTTTTAACTATAGCGACAATACTATGTCTTTTCTGGACAGATTTCTGCATTAAAACGCTATTGTCACCGTTTAAAATTCTGAGTAAACAGAAGACACACGAAGCTTGTTTATGCTGTTTCCCGTCGTCATCTAAATGCTTCCTTAAAGCCGGACGTGAACCTGAGGCGTTTAAAAGTTTTTACAAAGGAGTCCCCTTGAGATATCGTTGGTATCTTTAGTTTAGGAGGCGTAATTATGGGCTCACTTCTTACATCCCACCACGTATTTGATCGGGGCCCTGCAACAATAATGACGTATAGGTACTGTCTGTTATCTGCGACACTGCATTAGACGTAGAAAAAATTAATTGGGGAGGGGGGAGTATATCCTTTTTAGGGTATGCAATGGCCATCCGGACTGGAGTGCATTAATGTATTACTACCCTGTAAATCTCGATTACGTAGATAAACCGGTCAGGTCCATTGATCTCAGTTATAAACTAAACCTGACTTGCTTGGGACGCACTCACACGTTGCGGTAAGTACCTCAACGAAGTATCCAGAAACTGTGGGTGACTTTGGCGCAGGAATGATACTCGTTGCCCCAAGAACTGCTCGGAAATATTGTTCTTGATAAGTGAGAAGGCTGCATTGGATGTGGAGCAATCCGGGGACACCGCACCTCATACTGTACTCTTTACCGCATTACCGCACTCCGGTGATGTCGTGTGGGTCGTTTCGGACGTCGTGTTATGTCTTATTTACAGGAGAAGTTTAGAATGCATGGAAGAAAGAATCTAACTGAATATCTTCGCAAGGACTGCCAAACACAACAAATAAAATTTTTCGCTCCTTGTGTCGGTGAAGATGCACTAGATTTAATTAGCTTTAATTTGTTTGCGTGATTGTACACAAGTTAAATATGGTAAGACATGTTCTTCTACACGACATGTGACAGAATAGAATAAAAACCACGCAAGTTAGTTTTTATCTTCACAGTCGATTAAAAAGTGGTCAATCCTGTAATTGAGAATTTTTTTTTTAGGTGTTAAAATTAAAGAGGCTACTAAGGAGAAAAGTAGGAGCTCTGATGAAAACATAAGAACAATTATTATATATATTTATTTAATACTCTGTTTTCGCCCTATTCCCAGCTCTTTGTAAGAAATGTATGGTGTTTTATGTTGTTTGTTGCGTTGCAGCCATTCTGTGTTCATTCCTACGGACAAGAGTGAACTACTGTTCAGAAAGTGTCAGTTATTGATAAGACTGTAGTGGCGCGTAAGCATGCTGCGGGTGACGGCTGTAAAGATACGAGAATAAATGTTATTGCTAACATTGTTTTTGAAACACGGTTATCGTGTTCGCTGCACTTTAGATGATGTGGCGTTCAATTAATGGTATCTGACATTTCCACTGTGCTACCGAGAAGACTATACTTGTAACCCTAACCACGTGCACTGATAAACTAAATAACATTTTCCAAATAATAATTAAGTAAAAATGTTGCCCTTATAGTAGACATGTCCTCAGGGAAAATTACGATGTATACGTGACTCTAAATAGAACTCGATCTACGGCCAACGTGAATATCAAAAATGGAATTTTGTGCGGACATATGAAACTTTTGATTATTTAAAAATGATTAAAGAGCAACATTTAATTATTTTATATCGTAAATAAATGCTTATTAAGTAGAAGTATGCAGGGTATGTTATATAACATACTAGATGTGCCCGCG
Source organism: Clitarchus hookeri (assembly GCA_002778355.1). Classification (NCBI taxonomy): domain Eukaryota; kingdom Metazoa; phylum Arthropoda; class Insecta; order Phasmatodea; family Phasmatidae; genus Clitarchus; species Clitarchus hookeri. Next base: position 614,587 of record NQII01000546.1, on the reverse strand, counting down.
ACTCAGCTCGCGTAGACTACAGAATTATTGTTTACGTTTTTTTTTAATAAAGTTGAATTTTACCAAGAGTTTATCTTCTATAATCNTTTAATAAAGTTGAATTTTACTAAGAGTTTGTCCTCTATAATCTATACATATTATAAAACTCAACGTCTCGGCGAATTACATGGCAAAAACACTTATTAGTATTTCTCTGTTATAGATAGAGATATGCACAATTCTTTACTACATGATATTGTTCCATCTTTAACGTTTCAGACAGCGTATTGCAAGAGAGCGCGCTGGTGGCAAACGCTTTTCCGACTTGATTCACTATTATCGTTTGTAAATTTTTTGAGATATTTTCTTGCTATAAAAAGTAGCCAATATCACCTCTCAGCCCTCCAACTATTCCTGTGCAAGAAATCACGTCGATCCGTTGCTCCGTTGCGACGTAAAAGAAGGACAAACAAGCAAACAAACACACTTTTGCATTTATAATATTAGTTAAGATTTAGTAAATTAACTTTTTAAGTGCGTTTCTTCTTTAATTAAGTTGTAAAATTATAATTTTACTGTTTTCATTTCACAAAACATCAGACTTCTTACAAACGCCCCCTAAAAAGACAGGTGATCTCAATTTTTAAATGCATATTTATAAAATGTAATTTTTATAACATCAGTCGGTCACAGATAAAATTCATGAAAAAATCTAAATCCGTACATAACACAGACAAAAATGTATAAACTTATCTTCGCATGATTTGCATATACAGCAGACCAGATGCGACGTTTACCCGAAGAGTCTGCAAAATTTGGTATTGTCTCTTTGCAGGGAGTTTTTGAATCAAACCTTTGAAAAATCACGTATAAATGTATAACAGTTTGGGTTATTCCTTAAATATGTCATGTATCACAAGATTGTTATGCTTTTGTTAACATAAAAGTATCTTATGTTTGCTTTAAATTTAACTGTTAGTATATTTTATCTGTAAATTATTATATTTAATTTGGAATTAATACGAAAAAAACAAAGAGAAAGTATGTGTGTTGGTAATGTCTAGTAAGAACTAGTTCTCATGTAAAATATTATTAAACTGTGTGCGCACAAATGCGACGAGTTATTCCTTTGGTGCAATTTTCTAGATTTGTTAAGCATTGTTGCATGAGTTAGGGTAATGCCCTGAAAGTTGAACTTGAGCAAGGCTTAAAAATTTTGGAAGTAATAAATAAAGGACTGTATTTTCATGGTACTGCGTTTTATTACAAACAAAAACATGTCACCACAACAAGACTTTCTTTTGGTAGTCCTGATTATTTATCTATGATTAAGTGAATTATTTTGATTATACTGCGGCACACTACGTCGTCACAGAAAACAGGCAGATGTCAGCTCCCCAAACGTCGTGACAAGCTCGTCTAAGAAATTCTACTGTTTTCTTCTGTGTCGTCATCCTTGCCTCTTCCAGTCTTGTGGAAAATTTTGTCTTCGTGTTAGTGTTCGTCTGTCGTGTCTTAGGGGTTTTTTTTTTTTTTTTTTTTTTTTTTTNTTAATAATTCGTTTTGTATTTTTTTTCTATTTTGTTATTCATCTGACAAAATTCCTTGCGGGAATTATTAAATGTTTTATTTATATATTTTGACTACAGTCACTCTTGACTAGTTTCTCGTGTTTTTTTCATTTCTCATACTTGGTTTTCTGTGACGAAATTGTGTATCAACAGAGTATGTTAAAAATATTGCATTTAATCATTGATCCCCATTGCAGGAATCTTTCAAACAACTCATTATTTCTCGAATAACATAAGATTGGCTATTGACTCAAACGTTTTGCAACAATTTTACTGAATATTTTATACGTGGTATTTAGAATACTTATGCCTCGATAATTTTTCGTTTTATGCTTATCTACTTTTCTAAAGACATATGTTGTGTTTGCTTTTCTTTGTACTTCAGCTACATAACAGAACTTCCAGCTTTAATTTATGAAGATGATAAAACTTTATTTTAGAACCTCCTTTCCATATTGAATTGATCCAATCCTATCCCGTTGCTTTTATATTTTTTGTTTATGATAGATCTGCTTGTAATTTAAACATCTCTGTTGTATCAACCCAATTTTGTGCTACGCATTTCTGATTCCTCAGGTGTAATATGGGTGTTATCCCGTAAGATCTTGTAAGGTTTCACTCTCTTCTCTTTGCCATTATATTATTATTTCTTGGATATTTTTTTCTGTTTTATACAAGTGCTTTATGATCTTATATATTATCACACATTATTAAATATTCGGTCTTCCATATGAAACCCAGAATGAGCTGTACGGATTTTGTATTCTGCTGCTTTTAGATTCCTCCCTACTTGTTTCAGTGGGAATTTGGTGGTGTTTTCTATAACCCACCTGTTTCTGCTTCACAGCCTGTTCATTCGCTTCGTTCCAGACTAAAATAAGCCTTCTTCCTTTTAGAATTCATCTGCTTTCTTAGAGACTCGTTTTCGGCATAAATTACATTATCTTTTATTTTTCACTCTTTGATTTATTTAATAACAGGANATCTGCTTGTAATTTAAACATCTCTGTTGTATCAACCCAATTTTGTGCTACGCATTTCTGATTCCTCAGGTGTAATATGGGTGTTATCCCGTAAGATCTTGTAAGGTTTCACTCTCTTCTATTTGCCATTATATTATTATTTCTTGGATATTTTTTTCTGTTTTATACAAGTGCTTTATGATCTTATATATTATCACACATTATTAAATATTCGGTCTTCCATATGAAACCCAGAATGAGCTGTACGGATTTTGTATTCTGCTGCTTTTAGATTCCTCCCTACTTGTTTCAGTGGGAATTTGGTGGTGTTTTCTATAACCCACCTGTTTCTGCTTCACAGCCTGTTCATTCGCTTCGTTCCAGACTAAAATAAGCCTTCTTCCTTTTAGAATTCATCTGCTTTCTTAGAGACTCGTTTTCGGCATAAATTACATTATCTTTTATTTTTCACTCTTTGATTTATTTAATAACAGGACATTGATGGAGCCTGTCAGATTGTCTTTTTTTCGCACATATGGTTTANCTACCTGTTTCTGCTTCACAGCCTGTTCATTCGCTTCGTTCCAGACTAAAATAAGCCTTCTTCCTTTTAGAATTCACCTGATTTCTTAGAGACTCGTTTTCGGCATAAATTACATTATCTTTTATTTTTCACTCTTTGATTTATTTAATAACAGGANCTTTCTTAGAGACTCGTTTTCGGCATAAATTACATTATCTTTTATTTTTCACTCTTTGATTTATTTAATAACAGGACATTGATGGAGCCTGTCAGATTGTCTTTTTTTCGCACATATGGTTTAACGACTTGTCATAAAGCAGCTGGATCTTCGATATCTCTTTCCTTTCGACATGAAAAGGCTTTTCCTTCCTCTAACTTGCCAAATTCTAATTTTTTTACCTCATGAGGTAATCATCAAAGTAGATATTATAACCTCTATATGTTCGTGTATCCATTACCTCCACAACTAATTTCTCGTTTATAATTAAAACTGTCAGAAATCTAGAACCACTTGCATACCAAGAATGCATGTGAATATTTTTCCCTAATGAAGGTGTCTGATAGTATGTTATTAATTAGAACTGAATTATCCTAACTTCTTACCATTCTCATTACACGTCGTTCTCCTTAAGTGCCAACCGCCTTTCTACATGGGAATATTTTCTACTCTAGCATTCAAGTCTCCCGCTATAATGGATCCATCCATGTGTTCTTGTATATCTTGATACAAATCTTCGTTGCTTGAGTTATTACTTTCTTCTGAAGCATATGCTGAAAAGATGTATGTCATCTAAACCTAATTTTAGCCAAAGCGATAGTATCTTTCATTAACATACTTAAGTAATTTTCATTTCTATACTTTGTCTTACTCCAACCCAGAACTCTCTGTTTTTGATCTGGCGCACTTTAGAAGATAAAAAATGTTTGAGTCGTTTGTATATTTTAATTTATTTTTAGTTTCAATGATTGCTACAATATTAATTTCCTCTTCTTTTACCAATTTANGTCGTTTGTATATTTTAATTTATTTTTAGTTTCAATGATTGCTACAATATTAATTTCCTCTTCTTTTACCAATTTACTTTGTTAATTCAATTTCCTTGTTACCCAGACCTCGTACATTACATTAGCTCTTTTGAGCATTCGTTTAATATAGAATCGTTTTTCCTTATTCTTGGTTAGTTGTCGTTGATTTAAATCCGGATTCATACTTCGAGATTCCGAGTAATACGGTTTTTACGTGATTAGTTTACCAACCTGGTGCACAGCCTCCTGCAAGGAGGGCCAGTTTTTAATTCAGGTTTATTCCCTTAGATGAGCTGCCTTCACTTTACCTTGGAGCATCTCACATCTTTTGGTTTTTTATCAGGAGTTACCTTCCCTTATCTACGAGGTCACAGTTTAAGACACCTGACTTACGTCGTTAATTATCTGTGGGTGGATATAGTGATACCAGTAGTTACCATAAATGACCAGAAAGCCACCTTTTCCAGAAGGTTCTGGCAAAAAAATCCGAACTTCATCTCTTAGGTGTAGGTAGGCTCTGGAAATACACTGTCGAAGCGCTGATGCAGCTAACANAAAAAAATCCGAACTTCATCTCTTAGGTGTAGGTAGGCTCTGGAAATACACTGTCGAAGCGCTGATGCAGCTAACAGAGGTGGGATGAACACAGAAATTGTAATTACTTACAATATTACCCATGGCGGTGCTGCAAACAACTTTCACCTATTGTGGATAATTAAATAAGGGCGCGGCAATTTTTATGACTAGTAGTGTATACCAACAGTAGATATGCACGGTGCTTGTGTAAATTAGTACTGTGTACAATTAAATAACACTAGAATATACATATTCTGGATTTACGGTTAATGCACCCTTCATGTCAGTCCTTTGTTATTACCTGAGAACAAAACAGGCGTGTTTAATCTAAAACACGCTTATATTTTCTGAAGTAATACAAATAATTATATATAAATGATGTACTAGTCTTAACTTTACATATTNGTCGTTTGTATATTTTAATTTATTTTTAGTTTCAATGATTGCTACAATATTAATTTCCTCTTCTTTTACCAATTTATTTTGTTAATTCAATTTCCTTGTTACCCAGACCTCGTACATTACATTAGCTCTTTTGAGCATTCGTTTAATATAGAATCGTTTTTCCTTATTCTTGGTTAGTTGTCGTTGATTTAAATCCGGATTCATACTTCGAGATTCCGAGTAATAGGGTTTTTACGTGATTAGTTTACCAACCTGGTGCACAGCCTCCTGCAAGGAGGGCCAGTTTTTAATTCAGGTTTATTCCCTTAGATGAGCTGCCTTCACTTTACCTTGGAGCATCTCACACCTTTTGGTTTTTTATCAGGAGTTACCTTCCCTTATCTACGAGGTCACAGTTTAAGACACCTGACTTACGTCGTTAATTATCTGTGGGTGGATATAGTGATACCAGTAGTTACCATAAATAACCAGAAAGCCACCTTTTCCAGAAGGTTCTGGCAAAAAAATCCGAACTTCATCTCTTAGGTGTAGGTAGGCTCTGGAAATACACTGTCGAAGCGCTGATGCAGCTAACAGAGGTGGGATGAACACAGAAATTGTAATTACTTACAATATTACCCATGGCGGTGCTGCAAACAACTTTCACCTATTGTGGATAATTAAATAAGGGCGCGGCAATTTTTATGACTAGTAGTGTATACCAACAGTAGATATGCACGGTGCTTGTGTAAATTAGTACTGTGTACAATTAAATAACACTAGAATATACATATTCTGGATTTACGGTTAATGCACCCTTCATGTCAGTCCTTTGTTATTACCTGAGAACAAAACAGGCGTGTTTAATCTAAAACACGCTTATATTTTCTGAAGTAATACAAATAATTATATATAAATGATGTACTAGTCTTAACTTTACATATTTTGTATGTTTGTGGGTGTGTGTGTGTGCACACTGCTGGGTAGAAAAAATACGCAACTCGCAAAAAAAATTTCAATTGAGTCTATGGAGATGTACTAAAGATTATGATGAAGTCTGCATTCCGTCACTNACAACTCGCAAAAAAAATTTCAATTGAGTCTATGGAGATGTACTAAAGATTATGATGAAGTCTGCATTCCGTCACTGAATCCCGTGATATAAAGGACGTTATATTTGGCACATGTGGAGATAAGAGGACCATGACCACGCAGGGAGGGCACAGTTGACTGCGCTACCGAGAACATCCAACCTGCAGTATGCCGAGACGTCAAGAGTGGGCAGTTTATCAACAGTCGAGACATTTGAACAAGGTCGTACAGTGTGACTGCACGAGGCTGAAGTAGTTCGACGAATAGCCTNTTATCAACAGTCGAGACATTTGAACAAGGTCGTACAGTGTGACTGCACGAGGCTGAAGTAGTTCGACGAATAGCCTTTCACGGGGCAGTACAGAGAGCACTGCGTAATACTGTATTGGAGAGTGGACATGCGAAGGCAGTCCACCACGTAGAAGTAGTACTAGTAATAGTAATTGTGTATTTTAAGAAGCGCAGCAACCGATAATACCGCAACGTTATCACNACGTAGAAGTAGTACTAGTAATAGTAATTGTGTATTTTAAGAAGCGCAGCAACCGATAATACCGCAACGTTATCACAGACTCTAGCATTTGTGAGGCCTGCGCCGCAGTGTGCAGTGTTCTATTACCCGTCGGTGACTGAACGACGGTTGGGCCACTAACACGGCATCCTCTCCGACGATCGCCTTTGAGTCGAACTATCGTGCGGCACGTTTTCAGCAGTGCACCGGACGCCGGGAGTGGTTGATGCAGTGATGGCGTCACGTGGTCTTTCCCCGCCAATCGAACCTCATTCTGGGAGCTGGCGATGTTGTATCCAGATCTGGCGTCGCAGATCAGCATCAGGAGCACTTTAACGTACCCAGAGTTATGGGTGAGAGAAGAGATTTGAGAGGCGATGTGGGTGATTTAGGGGAGTATGGAGTAGCGTCGCAATGCAAAGGCGGGGGAAACGGGAGATCCCCGAGAAAACCCGCTGACCAGCTGCCTCGTTCTGCGCGATTCCCACATGCGAAAATCCGGGGGCGACCCCGCCGGGAATCGAATCCGGTTTTCCTTGGTTGTATGCGAGTAGNCGATTCCCACATGCGAAAATCCGGGGGCGACCCCGCCGGGAATCGAATCCGGTTTTCCTTGGTTGTATGCGAGTAGTCTAACCACTACACAACCGTGGCTCCTTGGGAGTTCGTGATGCAGTGATGGCGTCGCGTTGTCTTTCCATAAGAATCAAACCTTACTCTGCATGCTGACGATGTCGCATCCAAATCTGGCGCCGCAGACGTGGGCATCAGCGTAAGGAGCACATTCATGTAGAACGCCATAGGACTCNTGTCGCATCCAAATCTGGCGCCGCAGACGTGGGCATCAGCGTAAGGAGCACATTCATGTAGAACGCCATAGGACTCGTGAACCTGGAGTTATGGTTCGGGTCGCCAATAGTCACGTCTAGTTTCATGAACACGCGTATGTTTTGTGCAGAGTACACGGGACAGGTGCCGCGTTGGCGCATCGGTTAGAGCGCCCGCCTTCCACCAAGGCGAACCGAGTTCGTATTCCGGTGGAGTCGCTCCCAGTCGTAGGACGATGCCGCTGGTTGGCAGGTTTCCTAGGGGGTCTCCCGTTTTTTCCCGCTTTTGCATTCCAGCGTTGCTCCATTCTCACCTTGTTTTGCCCTCATTGACTCTCAAGACACCGGTGCTAAGGGTGTTGGATACCAAAAAAACTAATTATTTAATGTGTGTACCAAGCATTGTTTAATTTGTACGCATTTTACATCCGTATCTAAAGTNACCAAAAAAACTAATTATTTAATGTGTGTACCAAGCATTGTTTAATTTGTACGCATTTTACATCCGTATCTAAAGTCATTTTCATCTACTAAAAAACATAACACTTCATATTTTTTGAATAATTTTATGTCAAATACAAACTTTTTCTGTTTTGCTGCAGCCATAACAACAAATATTAAATTGTAGAAATGAAAAAATAATTTATGTAAACTGATGCCATTGACTAACACGTGGCGTATGTGTAATCGCCAAATAACAGGCCATAAATATTTTAAAAAACGCTAAATATAAAAATTATTTGCAAAATTTTTACTTTTTTTTTTTATGCATGAGCTATTATTTTTGTGAACATATATGTCAAGTGGTAGCCCACAGCATTTGTTTATTTCGTCAGTATATCTTAGTTATTATTTGTTATTGTAGCTGCAAGAAAACAGAAAAGAATGGATTTAACATCAAATTATTCAAAAAAATGTATTGCTATTTTTTTCATTAATAACAAGATCATTAATTTCTTCACCCTTAAAAGCCGTCCAAGCCTCTCCACTCCGCTATCAGGTTGCCTAATATGTTACCGATGCCGTACGTACACCTTTCCTATCATTAGCACGCCGCGCTCCTGACGGCATTCTGCATCACATACTGCGATCGCAGTGCAACGTAAGCAATGAGGTAGACCATGCTTGGCCTGCGAGGTCACCCGAACTATCGACCATTTATCAAGTACGTCTTCTCCAGCAACCGTAACATGCGCATCCTTAAACGATGTTGGCATTTGGAGGAAAAATAATGGAATTATCCTCAGGACAGTATTCGGGGTCTACACGAGTCTATGCCATGTCTAGGGGCCGCCTGATTTGCCACCAAACGCACACTCCATATTGCATCATGTATTTTAGGTCACTGTCTGTTTCTCTGTCTCTTTCTACCGGAATTGGTCCCGATATTTATTCTTACTTAATAACGGCGTAATTTTACTGTGCGATATCGTAAATATTTGTNATACTCTATATTGCATCATGTATTTTAGGTCACTGTCTGTTTCTCTGTCTCAATTTGCTACCGGAATTGGTCCCGATATTTATTCTTACTTAATAACGGCGTAATTTTACTGTGCGATATCGTAAATATTTGTCATCTTCGAGTTGCTTCAGATTCTTCTATCACTATAGTATTTGTGAGTGTATTGTTAAACTGTTTTACGTACTTAAAAAAGGAACGCATATAATGAATGTGGAGAGTTTTCAATTCAATTATCTCGCATCAATTACGTTTATATTTTTGAAAATAGTTCGTATATAAATACGCCTATATTTTTAAGAATTCCGTATATATAGACTCGCAGATTACACAAAATGAAAACTCTTGGATATACATATCATAATATAACGGTGTTTTTTTTTTTTTTGCACTTAGTGACTAACAACGTTTTGTGTCCGCGGATTAGGTAGCACCATCTCCCGGAACAACCTNTTAATTCAATTATCTCGCATCAATTACGTTTATATTTTTTAAAATAGTTCGTTTATAAATACGCCTATATTTTTAAGAATTCCGTATATATAGACTCGCAGATTACACAAAATGAAAACTCTTGGATATACATATCATAATATAACGGTGTTTTTTTTTTTTGCACTTAGTGACTAACAACGTTTTGTGTCCGCGGATTAGGTAGCACCATCTCCCGGAACAACCTTACAAAATGGGAAGTACAGAAAGAAGTGTCTTCTGCCATGTGGATGGTACTGGTGTTAAAACAGTACAGATTAACGAAGAGAAGAAGATTACAACCGTTCTTGAAGGAACATATGTTGTTACAATTACATGATAGTGAACACGAATAATCATAATTCCACCTGATACAACTGACTGTACGCAACATACCGGCGAGTTGTTTGTGGGCACACGAATGTGCACAATTTTGAATGTACACAATTTACCTAACAGCAAGCATACGCCGTTTTCATTTACCGATATGTATAAAAATATAAACTCTGTTCACAAACGAAGTTGANATGAATAATCATAATTCCAGCTGATGCAACTGATTGTACGCAACATACCGGCGAGTTGTTTGTGGGCATACGAATGTGCACAACTTTTTAATGTACACAATTAACCTAACAGCAAGCATACGCCGTTTTCATTTACCGATATGTATAAAAATATAAACTCTGTTCACAAAAGAAGTTGATGTTCGCCGCCATTAATGTAATACTGCGCATATTTGCCAGAATCTACCAGGATTAAAACTCTTGTTTGCGACCACGTGGAACCTGTTTACAAACTTCTCTCCTATCGATCTANAAGAAGTTGATGTTCGCCGCCATTAATGTAAGACTGCACATATTTTCCAGAATCTACCAGGATTAAAACTCTTGTTTGCGACCACGTGGAACCTGTTTACAAACTTCTCTCCTATCGATCTAACCCTCTGGCTCCTTTCGAAGAATTCTGATATAAAAGTGATATTTTTTTACTCTTACTGCATCTTCGCGGCGGTTTTCGTAAAGGTGGGATAAACGTGTGCCTTTCTTCCTCTGGCGCCGTCGATTCCGGGAAAGTGTCGTTTAACAATTAAGGCACGCTATATCTCACACCCGCGTAAGTTGCTTCCCAACTTCTACGGGCGCTGTAGACATCTTCATTGAAAAGTTTGTGCCCCCGTTCTCGCTTTCCTTCTCCTTTGTTTGTGTTGCCGGAGCTGTAATTTACTGCCTCGACGGGCGAGTCTACGAAATTAGTCGTTAAGAACAGTAGGCACGTCCGAAACATATTTTGCTCCATTTACTGCGAAGGCATCTTCAAACGAAGTCACTTGCACGTAGTTACCCATTTCACTTTATTTTGACAGATTTTGACCTAGCTATGAGCACTCCGTTTTTATGCTCTGCCTTAAGAGCTTCCCATTAGACCACAGTTTCGTGCCTATGGGTCAAGACTGTAGTTAACAAACGATGATTATTGAAGTGAAAGGGTTTAACTAAAGTCCCTCGGTGTTATGCCTGAAGGCTTATCAGGGGACGGCTTACAAATAACGAATGACCTAATTTAAACTTATACCCATGCCTTACCTGGGATTCGAACCCAGAACCTCCCACACAGCAGACCAGCGGCGCACTAACCGACTGCGCCACGGGAGGTTGGCATCAACAGGTGAAAAATAATGTCAAGGATCGAGATTGGATGAATAAGATGAAGCACTCTGCTTTTTCTCAGAGAACATTCTACCCGAACCTACAGAACATATTTAATCTTGTATGATCAAATATTGTTTGGGAGTGCACTTTACCAAGCGCTTCAAAATATGTTGTGGTACCGTTTCCAAACGAAATTGTATACACGCTATTTAAAAACTCTTTCTTCACATGGCAGTTATGATATTGGGTACGTAGCAAGTTCCTGAACTGTATCTGGGGTCTACACTGTTTTAAACTTCAAGCGTCAGCTGCCTTCACCTCACCGAAATACCTGGTGACTCATTGCGAAGAAGATAACGTAGATTCTGCCACATCCGAGGTCAACGCGTGTAGATATATTGCACTTTACGGCAGATGATCTCCCTCTCAGTGGCCTTTCTCGAAGCAGAGAAATAAACCATCCAATTTTGTATACTCTCCCCAATAATATAATCGGCATGATTAAAGTTGAAAGCCAAATTTCACGACAACTTCTTATTGTATTATCTGAAAGAGGTTTTGTATAAGAACCACATAAATTTAGATATTTGTGGTCAAATGATTGTACGGTAGTTTACAAAATATAGCACCGAAAATTCGAAAATTTCGGAATATGGGAGCTCAAGTTTCTATGCTACTAGTTAATTTAGCCACATAAATCACATGCCATGCAATCTATATCATATACGCAACATATCAAGGATATTTAACAAACGGTGCTCGGTTATTGGTATCCTGAATCTCTTTTAAAATAGGTATTGATGTTTTGGGCAACACATTTTCATTCGTCTGAGAGAAAACATTATTAATATTTATTAGTTCTTCTCGTACGAATAAAAATGTGTTAGTTAAACATCAGTACCTATATTAAAAGAGATGCAGGATACCAGTACCCGAGTAGTCATTGTTAAATTGCATTGATACTTAATCAACATGTTGTGTATATGATATAGATCACATTACATTTGATTTATTTAACACAATTTATTAGGAGCATTGAAACTTGGGAATCCATATTCCAAAATTTTCGAATTTCGGTGTTATATTTTGAAAACTACAATAATTTGACTACAATTGTTTACATTTACGTAGCCCTTATATAAATCTTGTAATGACAAACATGTACGCTTGTAGCAAGCCTTCTGTGCAAGCCAGTTAACTTGAATCGAGGTTACTAGTCTCCACGTGACAAGCTTCTACTGAGCTTGATTAGCAAAACTTGCTGTAAGCTTGCCTTGACAATTTGCAAGCTAAATTTGAGATATCTGCAAAGTTATTTTACCAGTCATGAGAAATTTTTATTGAATCAATATTTAGTCATACTTGATATAACGATCTTACCTGACAAGGCAAATTAAAGTCAAAGGCCAGCTTGCCATAAGATTTTATGATATCTCAAATATTAGAATATTTACTCCAATATGTCGAATAAACTAATGTTTCATGTCCAAATTCAAAGTTGTATACCGCTCATAGCGCTCACTTTATACTATAGGTAGTATATATTATTTCAACTTCTTTCTTTTTTTTCCATGATTAACCTGCAGAAGAAGTTTGTCAGTCAAATTTAGTCTGGATAACCGTTCAAGGCATTACACCACACTCAACCAGTCCTAATTGTAGCTCCACGGTCATTCTGGCTGGCGCAAACTATTAAAATTACAGATTTACAATTTAGTGCTTAAACTTTGCAAATAGCAATTATTCTCTCTCTCATTGTCTTGGAAAACTTGCTGCAAATGATAAAGAAAAGACATGAGATGGCAAAAAAAAAAAGCAGTACGCTATAATCCTTGTGCAAACCCATGGAGCCAGAGGACAAAGTGTGACTCAAAGCATTTCTGTGTTTAAATCTTGCAATGTGTACGTCGAACTGTACTGAATATAATGCCACCTATTATGCATGGAGATGTCTTAAAGGGAAGAACGGAGAGCCATCTTTGAAATAATAATATTGTAGTCGTTAACACAAAAACTTGTTCTTATTGAATTTCGTTAAGTATGGAATATCCACACTTCGTATTGCCAGAAATGAGTGGTACGGACCTCCATTAAATTTTTTTCCACAACGAAAACATGCAAATATACAATCAGCACTATGGAAGGGCTATAAAATACAATAAAATACAGAGTTCCATTAATTTTTTTACAAACTGAAAAATTATTCTATAACAATGAACGCTGGTAAATATGCGAATCGATGGACGATACCCAAGAAATAAAGTTTCGTGCGATAGGGCATGCGAAATTCATTGAACGATGATGCAGTCGTCCTTCGCGTGGCATATGTGAACACTCCTCGGAATGAGGTGTGATATGCACGATACTTGGTATGAGTCGGAAACTAGCGGTAGACATGCTGAGAGGAAGAATGAGAGAGCCGTGCAAAACAACCAAGTTTGAGAAAAAAAAAGCCTGATAATAGGGTGGGGGATGGGGGACGGCGCGGCGATGTTCTCGTCATGTGGGTCGCTCACACTTGACAGCCTGAGCGAGGGCTTGTCCACAATAGCTCATCCGTTGTCAAATAGTCCACAAACCTACTCCTTCCGCGGACGCGTGTCCCAACGTGCGTGTCTACAATTATGACCATAGACTAAAGACAAGGTAGACCGCTTGTTCGTCTTCTGCGCATGTACCCAACACTGACCTTCCCCAAACATACACATTTCCTTTTGCGACGAAACACTCATTCCTTTGCTAACAGATTAACTGTGCCAGAGTCAGGGAAAAGCCATGTGAGTGCTACATCCCTGCCTCAGTTTAATTTCTAAAATTTCGTGTTTACAAAAATGAACATTTTATGTACACTGGTGTTGGTTTAGCTTTGAATACCTATTGAAGAAAATGCGTAGTTCATTTCGGCAACACTGTAGAATAAGCAACAGACTGGACTAAGGAGGTTTGCATGGCTGACAACATATATATGCAAATGTTCTTTTAAAAATTAAATAATGCTGCCTTGCAAGAATGCCAACTTACACATAAAACAATAATAAGTGGCATGCATGATATACAACATATGCTACTATTAAATATGAAATATCAAACAATTATTTAATATCGGACGTTAAGTGTCGGAAGTAGAATTATTGTTACGTTCAACTCCGTATATTATAAAAATGTTAAATTTAATAAATTGTTTTTCTGGATTGATATTAAAGGCTAGTACATTCCTACTTCGTATTTGTGTCGTTACAGTAATATCACTAGCCTTTTTACCTGTAAAAATATTGAACATGAATTTTGGTGTAGAACATACAATTAAAAAATGTATCATTTTGATTGGAGCCTAAAAAACATGTATTTTTTTCACATTTGCTATGTTTTCTACTTGAAATACTAGAAAATATCATGTGAACAGATAAAAGTTTAATCCTATATGGAGCAAATATGTCAGCAATATCAATCAAGCTAGCGACCTGTGGAAAGTCTAGAGTTTTTCAGAAAATATTTTTACTATGTTTGTTGTTTATCTTTAATTATAAATGCAGGTTGATGACGAAGTTAATGCGCGTTTCTGGTAGAGCACTCTGTTAACTTTCCAATGGTGTATAATATTTTCAGTTTACATCAATTTTAAAAATTCTTACAATTTTCGACATTTCAATGGAACTTCCCGGTAACGCACTTCTCATTCTACTAGCGTGATGGCCTGGGGAGTCTCAGTATCACATGTGGTCATCATTTGCCAATGATAGCGAGTGAGTGAAGAGATTTGGGCCGCTCTTAACATTGAGGTCTTGAGAGCCGATGAATGTGAAGCGGGGTAAGTATGAAGCAGCGCCCGAATGAAGGAGCTGGGGAAACGAGATATCCCCGAGAAAAACCACCGCGACCAGCGACATCGTCCGGCACGATTCCCACGTGCGAAAATCCGAGTTACTCCGTCGGGAATGGAGCCCGGTTCGCCTAGGTGGGAGGCGAGTAGTCCAACCACTACACCACCGCGACCCCGCCACTGATAGTGATACGAGGTTAATTGAATGACATTTGATGTATTGAAGAATCCCTGCCACGTCATATGTTAATTGTCCTTGCGGAGTGCCCAGCGACCAGTTTAACGATTCAGCACTTCCACTTACTGACTTGTCACCTCATGTATCACCCATCGAACATTTGTGCAATCAGATAGGATCCCATGTTCCTCCTTTGCCGAAGAGTTTGTGATCTGGAACGTAAATTTCAACAGATGCGGTAGGAAAATATGCGGCATGATTAAATACAGAGTTTTTTCACATAAACCGACTGTACCGAAGCATATTTCCAGGCATGAGGCAATCCGCTGAGATACAGAAAGTACACTTCGGTGTTGCAGATGGCAGGAACATTCTCCTGATCTTATAGCAATCACATTTTAATTTCTATGTACAATCACGCAAACAAAATTTCGTTTATACCAGACAGTTGTTTCTTTTGGTGTGCGTATTGTATGGCAATGAGTCGAGTCACAGCTGCCAAACAGTTATACGTCTTATGGCTATTTTTAAGTTAATGGATGTATTGCCGTCGTGTTTTTTTTTTTGTGACGAATAGCTTCACAAAATGTGTCCATGTTTTTACCCAGACATACTTTGCTTTATTTTTCAGATTGAGGTTATCGTTTAATCATTTCTAACGTGCAAATTCAGGATGTTTACAGCAGTATTCAATAGGACAAAATAATTAATTTTATTACATCACAGTAATTTTAACCTATGTAAACAAAGCCAAAAATGAAATTGCGTTTAGTGAATAAATAACAATCATCATCTAGATAGCACTCGTTGTAAAGTTTAAAACCGCAATCTTGTAGAGTACTCTAAACACTAATTTTTTTACATGTATAGTGATAAGAAGACAATCGGCAAAGGAGCTCTTATAAGAATTTTGTTTAATGTTATATATAAATATATATATATATATATTTGTAAATATTGTTTTTATTTTTCAATGTATGTATGTATATACACTCCATTTATGCAAATGATCACATTCAGTATTGTGATTACAACTTTTGTATTCAGTATAGAGTAGAGCGTGCTGATTTTTATTAAACACTTTTAAGGGTTCTCATGATATTTTTACAACAGTTTATGCGTTTGCATAGCCCTTCCATCACACCGAATCAGTAAATTCATTCCAAAAAGAAATCTGGCGGGGGTGATGTTTAAAAGTGTGAACCTAAGAGGAAAACAATTTCAGGCCCAAAAAAAGTATTTCCCCAAAGTAATTGACCAATTATTGTATCTAAAATTTCAAAATCTTCTTCCAATTTTTTTTTTTTTAATACCAGCAGCACCGAGCTCTATTTCATTATCGTTTCCATGTCTTACTTCCTATACAATATGATTTTGTCTGTTTTTTGTAAATTTTAAAATATAAACTTACAAAAGTTTTTATATGGTAAGATTCCTACATAAATCTTCATTTTTGGTTGAACATTTGTAGTGGATCAGTGTCTGACAGCATTAAATTCATCATATTTAATAATAAATTCATAAACCAAATTACAGTGAACATTCACAGTTTCGAACGAAATGAAGAGAGAGGTTGTAGACTCCTCTTAACATTGAGGTATTGAAAGTCCAGTGAATTCAAATGCAGATTTGTATTACTAGTAACACCTTTATTTTTTCTGTTATAATTTTCCAAGCCCTGCAATTTGGCATGAAATATAATCAAAATTTATGTCTAAATGTTTTAATGATAACTATATTTTTAAATTATCTATACATAATTTTATGTTAACAATTTTAAGGTTATTAAAAATATTTATAGTTGATTGTATATTTACTTGGAATAATATTTTTTCATTTTGAATAGTGGTTTTTATTATTTGTATTTGTTTTACATATTTTATATATCTTGTTTAAGCATTTTTATTATCTTCATGAAAGAATAGCTTTTATTTGAAAACTGAGTTATTGTCAAAAAATCAAAAACTTTTAATCACTATTAATACCCAAGTTTCGTATAAAATGAATGGAACTGACTGGGGTGTTGGTCTTTAATTTCTTGCGGAAAATGAAAATTAATGGAGAATTAATACCTTGCGATATTAATGGAACTATTGTTGGTACAAGTAAATGTAGATAACAGTATGGTTAATAAATATATTTATAAATATAACGGCTAGATTTAAGAGCATTGTGTATGTTAAAAAGTCTAAATTAACAGACAATATTAATTAGCAAGAATATTATGAAGAGACAGAAAAATTAAATTTAATTATTGGTTTTTATTTTAATGACACAGAAGAAAAGATTTATTGGAATGCATATGAAAAAAATTCGTTTGTTTCATTGATGTGACGTTATATGATATAGTCAAGTTACTATTAGAAATTATTTTAAAATAGCATGACATAAAAATTTAAATTCTTTTAATTTGGCTCCAGTTTATTCGAAAGTTACACAATAATTAGTAAAATGTTCAAAATAGCGAGGTGAAAATTTTGGATTTATTACTGTAAATGTATAACAAAAATGGATAATAAATTAATAAAAATCAGATTTGTTTATAATATTCATGTAAAAAGAACTCCTAGATACTGATTAAAAGAATCTTTAAAAGAATTGAAATATCTAATTTCAAAGAAAATTTGAACTCTGTATTTTGAAGTAAATCCGCGTTATTTTCAAACGATGACTCTTAAAAGTATAACAATCCTTTAAATATAATGTAATTATTTATATTATAATTTTTTTTTCTATTTTTCCTAAAGTTAACCACACATCTTATTTTTATTTCTTTACTATCACTTCATTGAATAGAACAATGTATGATTTAATTTGGTTATTATTACATTTTGAATTAGAGTATCGTTGATTTTTCTACTAAATATACTGTATTTTTTTTGTTATTTTATTCATATTTATTGCTTAAAATTCTATAATATTTTAATGAATATATTTAATTGTTTCTGTTATTTTTTCGACAATTATTTATTATCTATTCTAACTTTATTCTAGATTTATTATACGTCCTAAATCTAAAGTGATGAAATGTGCAGTATTTTAAATAAACTTACGTTATTACATCAGATCGTTGATATATTTTTTCCGGGGATACAATATTCAATATATTCATTTAATTTCCCTTCTGTTTCAAATTTTTAGTAAAATTTCATAAAAATGTGTTTACATTATTATTTTATAAATTGGTTCGCTCAATAAATTCGATTTTTATTCAGACCATACAATCATTATTTAATAAAATTTACACTTAAAATATTTTAGATTTTTCACCTTTAATGTATAGTTTTGTGTCCCTAAGTTTAACTATAGACATAATTATAGAAATCACTTCCTGCTGGGACTCACTTACTGACTGTCGCCAGAAACGAACAAGTAGCTTCAATACCGCATGGTGCATGTTACTGACAGTAGAATAATTGTTAGAAATGTCCTCCACTATCGCCTATGCAGTGGACACAGCAGCATAGCATACACGCATGTAGGTAGTTTTGCCTGAGTGCTAGGCACTGTATCACTGTAGTAGAAGTTTGTGTGCGTTTTATACGAAAACGGTGGGTCCTGTGAAATTGCAATACGGGAATTTTTTTTTTAATTAGAGCATACTGCCCAAGAAACCAGTATCAAAAGTTTATAATCCCTGACAGTGAAATTGTTGTTTACAATTAAATGTTGGCCATCCCTATTATTTTCATTACGGTGGATGAGGGGAGGTATTGATGAGATTTCGTTCTCAGGTTGAAAATTCCAATAGGATAAAACATGTCATAAGAAATTTATCTTAATTTCACTTCGTCCCCCATATTTTGCAAAAATTAGTTTCAAAATATTAGTTTTCAAAGGCTTATAACGTCATTAGTTTTCATATTAAGTATAAAGTGTCCTAAATATTTCATTAGGAATAACCTCACGAATATTGTCGGTCGATTTCCGCCCCATCAGTATATTATAGGTGTATGTATGTTTGTGTGTAAAAACACTTTCTGCTACCCAAGAGGTAAACAAATCACAAAACTTTATTATTTGCATATTTTACACCTTAAGTTAATTTACGCAAACCAGAATCGGAGAATCTCAATTGTACGGAACACACCGCGAATTAGAGCGCTTCCAAACGCAAACGTGTAATTTTCGCACTTCTCGTCATTAGTATTCCCTCCACGGGCTAATTTTAACTAGCCGGCGTGCAGTAATAGTCGACACCTGTGATGTGCTGGCTGAAGACACGCCCCTTCGACTACCGGCAGTGCTGTCCGGTATAGACCTCCTGCACAGCGATGTTCTATAACTTCGCCTGGCTCTCTGAGAAGAAATGTTGGACACCACCAAGAGAGACCCTATCATTTCACGTTACAGGCTGTCCAAGGTTAACTGAGCACTTTTGAAAACAACATTTGAAAAATGTCACTGTCCATACCTACATATATATTTTTTTGCGGGCAAACTGACCGGCGTGCGTCCAGTAAAGTTGGCAACGACGGAGGGAAAGTAGTTCCATGTCTTAACGTTGAATTATAAGTATCAGGTACACGCCTGTGAACACTGAAATTATTTATTTTGCTCTCTGTTTGTTTAATGGATATGTGTGTAAGAACTAGCAAACTTGTTAAATGTTTCAGTTTTCTGATGGTTTCGCAGTTTTACTTGACCGACGTATTAATTAAGTGCTCAGGTCCATGGCGATGTTAGTTTGAATATGGTATAAAAATACATCATGTGTGCACAAGTAGATTTTAAGCAGTACTTTCAAGAGTACTCAGTTTACTCTGAACAGCCTATACAATTAGGTATCGTGGCTTAGTTATTTTTGCAATATCTTCACACGTTTTTCATTAAAACTTCGACTACTTTAACTAAAACTATCACAACGTGATACATGAAACTTACTTGTGTTAACATAAAGTATCTTATTTTTTAGTTAAATTTATATTCTACATATATTTTATATAAAAATTTTAATATCATATTTCGTTGGCGATTAATATGAATAAAACGGCGAGGAAATTGTTGAGTTGGTAATGCCTATTAATAAATAGTTCACATGCAAAATATTATTAAACTGAATGCACACAAATGCTGTGTGTTGTCCCTTTGGTGCAATTTTCGAGGCTTAATTAAGCTTTGTGTGTATGAAACTGAGTAAAAGCCCGAAAGTAGGATTTTAGCAGGGCTTCAGAAAAGTTAAAGCAAATATTAATGCATTATAGACGACATACAAGTTAATGTTAGTCTTGCCCATGGATTTGGTATGTCAATATTTTTGTGACATTTGCGGAAAGATACCGTAACATTTGTTTCTGACACAACCAAGGATAGAAATACAAAATTATTCGAAATTTACGTACTTTCGTAATTTTAATCAGTGGACAACATCATGAAAATTAATCTTACGGTTTTAATATCCCGAAACTTTTTTTTTATTCTTTAAGAAGCAAACTGCATCCAACGAAGTTCTGCATATTATGCGTTCATGTATGTACGTTTCTCCCTGTTTTCACGTAATGTATGTCTACTGAACAGTATCGATTGACGTTATGTCAGTTTTTTGTCTACATATGGAACAGCATTTTCTTAAAACGTACTCACTTAGAACAAGTTTTTCTGTGAACCAGGTCTTATTATCTCTAGAGGATATAAAGAAACAACTGAAAGAGGAAACACAAAACTTACCTATAAGTTAATAATTTTTAAATTATATATTTAATTCCTGTTGATAAGAAAACATCAATAACGAGACATCGTGTGCTGTAAAAAAAATGTATATATTTTTAATCTCTGAGGAAATTAATTACTTCCGATAGATACTTGCCAATCACTGTTAGTAATTTGATGCTCTTTGCCTTAGCACACGCAAGTATGATAAATTACTTGGTTTTGTATGTCTAATCATCACACGTACTTGTTTAGTCACGTTGACATAATCTGAACACGAGGTGATAATATATTACGAAAGAAATCTCAAAAAATGCAATACCAAATTTGGAATTTTTAAAATTCGAAGGTATTCTGCATATTACGGACATATTGAAATAATGACAACGTGCGTATCTGAGTGGTATTATTACACACACTATTATTCCCATCAAAATACAAAACTTTCGGAAAACCTTTTCATTGCATATCTTGTTAAATAATAGCGATAATATCATAAATCTGAGGAGACATTTTCTCATACGAAAGACACATTTAAGAAAAACCTCTTGTTTCGTTCAAAGTTTTAGCAAGATTTCTCGATAGACTCTGTAAGAATAATTTGTGTGACAAGTGGTTTTGCATAAAACCTCCGGCCCTTTTAGGTATTTGTTTGGTTTCTTTTCGCTATTTGTCCGTCCGTTCCATGTTACGTATCTCTCTTGAGTGTATTGATATTCAGAACATACGAACATATTTTTAGCTTATCGTGACCGAAAGGGAACACTGGGATGTCTGAATATATTACGTTAGTCATTTTTTGGAGTATTCCCCAATATGTACAAACATTTTCGTCGTAAACCTAAATCGGGTAAATATGTTTAGATCGCTACACTTACCCCAGTAATTTATAGTATTCTGTTGAGTTGATAGATTTGGGCGGCTCTTAAAAACGAGGCCTTGAGAGCCGATGAGGGTGAAGCGAGGTGAATATGGAGTAGCGCCAGAATGCAAGGCTGTGGGAAACAGGAGATCCCGATAAAACCCGCCAACCAGCGGCATCGTCCAGCACGATTCCCACATGCGAAAATGCGGGAATGGCCCCGCCAGGAATCGAGCCCAGTTCACCTTGGTGGGAGGCGAGTAGTCCAGCCACTGCACCCCCCCCCCCNTCGTGCTGTGAGGTTTCATTTCTGACTATTTTGTTTTTAAATTTTATCTCAAAAGCTACGATTGAAATACCGAAGAACGGCATATAAAATTTCCAAGAAATATGATTCATGATGTTCGGATAATATTAAGTTTTATTTTGAGCTGTAGCCTTACGTATTAATTTATTACCTTTTTTAAAAATTTGTATGAAAGTAATTTTAAATTCTTTTAACTTCTTTAAGTTTTTTTTAGTACATTTTCTTCCATTGTCATACTTTCTACAGACTATTTTTTTTTCATATCATGACGAAAAAATATGTTATATAATAAAAAAAATAGAAAATTATTTAAATCTTTTAAACGTCCTTAATTCTGTCGGCTGTCTGCCGTGTCTCCTGCCAACTTTAACCCATGGGTGAGAGTAGCCCCTTACTTTTTATCATTCTTCTCTTATCATCATAAACCGTGCATTCGAGATGAAACGGAGTGCGGTTGGTTTCAAATGCCACCTTTTATACTTGGTAACAATGTTGACAGTTACAATTAATTAACTCCTCCTTATCTATCTTTGAAGTTTAATGTCAATCAGCTGAACAATAAAACTCAAAACGCACACAAAAATAGGACAAAAACCACATTGAAACACAAATCAAGAAAAGTATCGCTTGTCAGATTATAAAACCAAATAAATCAACACTACGAACAACACAGGAACCACAAAAATACCAAAGAAAACAACAGATAAATAAACAGAAAGGACACAGAGCGACGAAAAATGATAACACAAAAAAAAGTTATCATAGGTCTTCGGGACGTTTCAGGGCCTGGAATTTGTCCCCTTCTTCAGGTGAGACACTAGAACAGGGATCGGCAACGTGAGGCCCGCGGGCCGCATGCGGCCCGCCGGCCGGTTTTATGCGGCCCGCGACAAAAAGGTTTGATTTAATTAAAGAATTATTATTACAAATACTAATAAGTTGTAAAAAATTTGAGTTGAGTTGTGAACTATTAATTGATAACACAAAAAGGTTTCTGGTGTATGCGAATACTACGTCAGTGTCTGTCGAGTGCATTCGGACTGTCTCGGTCATTGTCGGAGTGCGTCGCCTCCCCGAGTGATCGAGAGTGAAGGCGTTCGTTCTGACGAAAGTTTGAATTTCCCTCTCAACGGTTCGCGAGGGTAGTTCACATGTTGCCGCGCCGTGGCGTGGCAGGT
>NQII01000546.1:495170-590751 GCA_002778355.1 Clitarchus hookeri | reverse complement strand
TGTGAAATAAACAAATTTAAATTCAATATGTGTTTTTCTGCTTATATCACACCTTGTTCGTATGTTTATGGGTATGATAAACCATTCGGCCCCCAAGACGTAACACAAATCTGATGTGGCCCTTTAAGGTAGAAAGGTTGCTGATCCCTGCACTAGAAGAACAATCGTAGTAGACTGAGCTGAGGCCGCCGCCGAACTCTCATACGCCACCTAATGGCCTTGGTGTCGTGAGACCGGGAGCCTAGACTCCCATAACTCACAGGGTGTTTCTAAACAAATGCACCCCGACACATACTCAAAACATTNGAGACCGGGAGCCTAGACTCCCATAACTCACAGGGTGTTTCTAAACAAATGCACCCCGACACATACTCAAAACATTGGGTCGGCGGTGGGGCACCGTGTAGCTGTAGTTTGTTGGGCACCGGACACGTATTAAGGCTGTTTATTGGTGTTGCCGATTTTAAATTTAAATTACGTGTTTTTGTGTTTGGCGGGGGAGGGAAACTCCCTCCAGCCTCCCGGATGGAGTGATTGTCTGTGTCGTGATGTCTGTCTGACATGTAGGTCTGTTTTGTTCAAGTATGCTAATTAACCTCTAATGTAATGTGTGTGTGAGTTCCTAGTCTCCCAGGGCAGCCCATGGGGTACGTTTCATCGTGTGGTCGTGCAGTGATAATGCAAATAATTTTTTTTCTCGTATATGCGCTGAGGGTGCTTGGTCATTTAAAGTATTTTTGTATTGAATTAATAACTTAATAAAACAAATAGATATACATATATACATTTTCTTATGGCATTCTTTTTTCCCCCCTTGGTGGTTGAGTTAATTCTCAAGGGGGTATGTGGGTTGCTTTAAAAGAAAGTCCAAAGTTATATCTTCTAAAATTGAATTCTTTTCAGTAAATTGCTAGAAAATTTGTAAGTTTGAAGCAGTTTTATTCTTAGTCTGGTTCATTTCATCTCAAATATGATAACTTGCTAAAATGTGCGGGGGNTTATTTTATTGATTTATTTTATTTTTTATTTTTGCTACTAATATTTTCCGATATGGACAGTATTTGCTATGTAATCTAAGTGATATACAGTGAATTATTTCATTATTATTATGATTGAGTGTTATATGTAGCCCCCTTGATCACTATTCCCTGGACCAGTGTGCGTGTACCCCTAGGCCTGGTTCTTCTAGACTGGAGTTGGAACAGGCCTCCTTGCCCGAGAACCCACGCAGTTGACCCCTGAAATAGTGCGCATCTGTGTCTTGTTTGTGCATATGTGCTTTCACTGTGAAATGTATTGCGGTGTGTGTAGTGTGAGTCGTGCACAGCCTGGGTTCAGTTTGCATGCGCACTCTACTGCTGCATGCTCTTCTGCTAGGCCGGCCGCTCGACTGCCGGTCCTGGGCCATGTGGTAGCTCTGACAAGAACTAGCCGCACTAGTTTGCCTATCGTTTGCAGGAGCAGCTCTAATAACAACAGATCGGCAGTGCCGCTGCCTTGAAGATCTATAGATTCTTATTGTCGCGCTGCAGCTGCTACTGTCTCGCTGGCTGCTCCCCGACTGCGAATGCCACCGCTTTGCATCACTGGAGCAAGCTCCTCAGCACGGGGATAGTACAAGCCCCGTGAGGGGCCCTTGTCACCCAGTTGTCTTGCATTTGAAACGAGCCGGGAAAGAGAGGCTAACCCCCTTCCCCCGCCGCCTCCATAAAATTGTTAACATGAGCCTAGGTCGCTTTGATGTTTGGGCAAGCCGGGTTTCCCAGCAAGTTGGCCGACCGACCAGTTTTATTGGGAGCGCCTCGCGCTCTGATTGGCTGACCAATCAGCGCGCAGGCCGCTTCTCACTCGTGTTGTGTTAACTGTAGTTTAGGTATTCTTACTCCTGCGGGATTATAACAACCAAGGAATTTGATATTAGGGTTGTCATGACTTGCCACATAATTATAAAATTTCTTATATTTGGTTGCAATTATTTATTTAGTGTATTTTATTGATAATAGTTAATGGATAGTTTTAACAGTAGTGAATTTATCTTGGTTAGCTATTATTCTCAATTACTTGTTTTGTATGGTTTGCAAGTCTTTAATTCTGAAATCTGCGGCATGTCCTCACATCCATATAACATAGCTGGGATTATAATTTGATTATATATTAGGAATTTCTTAGGACGTGGAAAGTTAGTTACGTTTAATACTGGATATAATTGATTAAGTTCTCCCAATACTGCATATCTTGCATTTTCTATGTGGGGTTTGCCAAGCTAACTTGTGATATATCGTAATACCCAGATATTTCGCCTTTTTAACGTACGGGATGTTTTGATTCAATAGTATTAATTCTATGTTATGTTTCGGTAATGTTTTAGTAGTTGTTATTGTCTCTGGTTTTCCTGGGTTTACTTCGATTCGACATTTCGTGTACCATTGTTCGAGGATGGTTAGTTGTCTCTGTGGGGCTATCAATNTCCTGGGTTTACTTCGATTCGACATTTCGTGTACCATTGTTCGAGGATGGTTAGTTGTCTCTGTGGGGCTATCAATGCAAATTTTATGTGTTAGTGTTGCTTTATTATTGCTGTATCGTCTGCGTGCATTTGAATATTAGCATTAGTGGGTTCATCTGTTATTGGGATGTCGGCTGTGTAAATACAGTATAGAAAAGGGGAAATTGACGACCCCTGCGGTACTCCTGCTGTTGCTATTTTAGTGTTAAGAGTCTGCTCCATCTAATGTTACGTAAAAACNTTGACGACCCCTGCGGTACTCCTGCTGTTGCTATTTTAGTGTTAAGAGTCTGCTCCATCTAATGTTACGTAAAAACGTATATTATTTTAATAGTGTGCTAATAAAGTTAAATAAGTTTCTGGAAAGTTGTAGTTTATTAATTTATATATTATTTCTGGGAGCCAGACTTTATCAAAGACTTTTTATTGGTCTAAGAATGTTATTATTGTATATCCTTTTTCTTTATTATTGAATCCATCTTTCATGTCTTCAACTATTTTAATTAGGGGGTGTATGCTACTGTGCTGGACTTTAAAACCATATTCGTTGTCGGGAATTATTTTTATTAAATCTGCATGGTTTTTAAGTCTGTATAGTAGGCATTTTTAAAATATTTTTCTCATATTGTTTAATAAGCTTATTGGTCGCCTGTTTTCTGGTTTATTAGGATCATTTCCAGGTTTCGGCAAGGTTATTACTTTATCTTTTTCCCAAGCCTGTGGAAATTTGCAACGTTTGGGCATTGAATTATATATTTTTAAGAGATATTCTAGGGCGTTTACTGGTAATTTCTTTGGGGCTTCGTATTTTATCCCATCTGGTCCTCCAGATTTATTATTATGGCATGTTTAAATTATTTTTAATAGTTATTTTAATGTAATTGGGTCATATTCCGTGGTTTGTTTTAGTTTTAGGTATTCGTTTATGTAATTATTTACTGATTGAGTGAATTGTGTATCTTGCACATTTTTATTGGGGGAAAATTGTTTCTCTAGGCTGTCGGCTATTGTGTTAGCTTTATCCCTTCCAGTGTATACATAAACTTGGGGCATTTATATTCCTGGGGTAGTTAATTTTTTACATTTCCCTGTTAATNATCCCTTCCAGTGTATACATAAACTTGGGGCATTTATATTCCTGGGGTAGTTAATTTTTTACATTTCCCTGTTAATGCGTTAGTTAACCGTCACATTTATTTTGGATTGTGAGCTGCGTTTTTTTGTGGCTTCACTCCAGTTTTTAATTTTTAGTTTTTCAAGTTTACTTTTTACCTGTCTTCTAAGCCTGTTGTATCTGTTTTAATTACAGGCTTTCGTGTTCTCTGAAAGTTATTTCGTGCTGGGCGTTTAAGAGCTATTAAATAATCTACTTCTGGGTAACCTACACTTGCATATTGCCTTTTATCCATGTATTTAGTGTTTTGCTTTATTGTTTCCATTACTGTGTCTGTAAAATATTTGTCTGCACATTAAGTTGTAATACGTCGTTTATTTATAGCGGGGTTTCTAATTATTTTTATTAAATCTTTTTGGAAACCTTTCCAGTCTGTTACTGGTCGCTTTATTGTGTGTTTATTATTAGATATGTGTGCGTTTAAAGTTAATTTCGTAAATACTGGAAGGTGATCTGAGTCTAATTCGTCTAAAACTTTTGATTGTATGTTAGAATTGGGGATATTGGTGAGTATGATGTCTAATTTATCTGGTCTGTTGCCATTTTCTGGTAACTGGGTGGGTTTAGGTGGTGGAAAAATTACATAATTACATTATCTGCATGTCTACTTTTTTTCCATTTTCATTGCTATATAAGCAGCCCCANCGGTGGAAAAATTACATAATTACATTATCTGCATGTCTACTTTTTTTCCATTTTCATTGCTATATAAGCAGCCCCATTCTTTATTTTTACTCTTTGTCCGTGCCTGAATTGGACTTGGGGATGTACTTTGTCATGCCTTTACAAAGGCTCTGGCCAGGTGCTGTTTCCTAGTCGCTATCGACTCGCCTGCAATCTTAGCTCCGATTACTGACCTGTACAGGCTATGCCTTTGAGAGGCTGTCCTCTCAGCACCGGAGCTTGGTGCGAACTGAGCTGAGGTGGAAAACAGGGAGTATATATTATACGACTCTGGCACTCTTCCGAGCGCACTAATGGGTAGTCTCTGATTGGTGGATCTTGAAAGAGTGCTTGCTGATTGAGACAGTCCAATCAAACAATCATAATAACTCTTCCTAGTGTTTTAGTTTCTCCGAAACAGAGCTTATTATACATATAGTCCTTTTCAAAAATGTTATTCCTAGGCACTATCATTATGGAACATGTTTCAGTGAGAATATTTGTGTCCGTCCTCATCAAAAATATCTCTACAGTTTTCACCAGTTTACATAAAATTGATTGTCGGCAAGATAACGTAATATCTATTATTCACATGAGACAGCTCCAGAAACAAGACTTATCGTCCTGGGCGATACAGAAGCTCTTAAACTGCCAGGTAAATTGAATTACGCCCATGGATCTGATAGTAGTTATAACAATGTATTTTACTTTATCGAAAATACAAACCTCAGTTATCATAATCTTAACGTGAATACATCATTAAAATGGGGCACCAGAACAAACGTCGATGTAACGTTTGCAGGGTGATCCATTCCGACACTATAACATCGTGCATAACATCACGATTGAAATAAATGTGGCCTCGTTCGATGGTGTGTACGACTACGGTTTGAGAATGGCCTTGGGCTGGCACCGCGCATGCGCGTGGAGCTGGTGGGGGCACGCGGCGACTGGTGGCAGTTTTAGGGGTGGACAAACATTTCCGGGCAGTGTATCTCGCGGCTCTGATGTGCTGAAGCGCTCATTTTGGTGCCAAACGANTTGGTGCGAACTGAGCTGAGGTGGAAAACAGGGAGTATATATTATACGACTCTGGCACTCTTCCGAGCGCACTAATAGGTAGTCTCTGATTGGTGGTTCTTGAAAGAGTGCTTGCTGATTGAGACAGTCCAATCAAACAATCATAATAACTCTTGGATCACAAAATCAAAGAGGCTTTGTCTCGAATAATATGTATTAGTCCTTTTCAAAAATGTTATTCCCAGGCACTTTCATTATGGAACATGTTTCAGTGAGAATATTTGTGTCCGTCCTCATAAAAAATATCTCTACAGTTTTCACCAGTTTACATAAAATTGATTGTCGGCAAGATAACGTAATATCTATTATTCACATGAGACAGCTCCAGAAACAAGACTTATCGTCCTGGGCGATACAGAAGCTCTTAAACTGCCAGGTAAATTGAATTACGCCCATGGATCTGATAGTAATTATAACAATGTATTTTACTTTATCGAAAATACAAANAATTATAACAATGTATTTTACTTTATCGAAAATACAAACCTCAGTTATCATAATCTTAACGTGAATACATCATTAAAACGGGGCACCAGAACAAACGTCGATGTAACGTTTGCAGGGTGATCCATTTCGACACTATAACATCGTGCATAACATCACGATTGAAATAAATGTGGCCTCGTTCGATGGTGTGTACGACTACGGTTTGAGAATGGCCTTGGGCTGGCACCGCGCATGCGCGTGGAGCTGGTGGGGGCACGCGGCGACTGGTGGCAGTTTTGGGGGTGGACAAACATTTCCGGGCAGTGTATCTCGCGGCTCTGATGTGCTGAAGCGCTCATTTTGGTGCCAAACGANAGGGGTGGACAAACATTTCCGGGCAGTGTATCTCGCGGCTCTGATGTGCTGAAGCGCTCATTTTGGTGCCAAACGAAAAATCTTGTCCATGTCTGTAGATCTGAGTGATAAAAGCCAAGCATCTATTTTGTTACTTCCATTTCATTCCCATGCCACAAAGAAAATATTACTCGCTAACGCAGGGCGCCAGTAAAATCCTTGACCGTGTTCCTGACTCAGCCATACTCCGATGCATTTGCTTGCTATGGAAATGTGTATATCGGGCAAATGAAGATTATTTTGGGGTTCGTTTAACGTTATTGATGGCGAGGAACGATAACCAAAACCTGCAGAAGGAATAGATTGCGTATTTTTCTTTTATTTTAAAAAATGTACGAAGAGTAAGAACTGCAGTTTGGTGTCTTATAGACTGCCAAAAAATGCATTTTAATACCCTTAATTATTCTTTTACATTTACAAAAGTTACAATGAAATTAAACCACAAAAAATTGCGACATTATCTTTATAAATTCTGACTTCTTTAATTAAAATAAAATGCACGATTAATTATGTAGGATGAAATAACCAAGCAACAAAAAACCTTAATACCACGAGCAAAGTTAAACCTGACTCTCGATTGTGTTGGAAAACGTCAGACACATTTCCGAAATAATTTATATCATTTGGGCCACAAGTTATTCTATATGCCCTTTAGTGTTTATTGTAGCTGTTTTCGTTTCCCATGGAACAGAGTATCGTACGAAGTGGAAGACTGTTTGTCCGCTGTGGACAGAGGTGANGTAGCTGTTTTCGTTTCCCATGGAACAGAGTATCGTACGAAGTGGAAGACTGTTTGTCCGCTGTGGACAGAGGTGAGTTTTTTGAGGACTATAGGGAAATTTTGACGTTTCGCAAAGGCAATTAACGAATCATCATTGTGCAGGACTACAAGTGGTGGGATAGGGAAATGACTNAATTTTGACGTTTCGCAAAGGCAATTAACGAATCATCATTGTGCAGGACTACAAGTGGTGGGATAGGGAAATGACTGAGTGACATAGGATTGACATGTTGGCATTTTTAATATGCAGAGTTGGAACTGAAACCAAAGAGTGCTCGGAATTGTAATTAAAGTCAATAACGACGAGCGCGCTCGCGTCGTTTGCATAGAGAACGATTTTCATTTGAGACGAAGCTAATGTGGCTGGTTTTTTGCTACAGCAGACCATGGTACGTATTTAAAATGTGTTCTCTAAAATACACTTGCGGGTAAAAAAAAAGTGTATCCACTATAAAGAATTATGGAAATAAGATGAAAATGCGCGTGTTGAAAGGTCATGCGACTTTACTGTAGTGAATTAAATACCAAATATCACAGACAGCATAGTTGGCAGTNTAAAAAAAAAGTGTATCCACTATAAATAATTATGGAAATAAGATGAAAATGCGCGTGTTGAAAGGTCATGCGACTTTACTGTAGTGAATTAAATACCAAATATCACAGACAGCATAGTTGGCAGTACGAGTGTGCTTCTGGTCCTGCAATCTATGTATCCTGTCGTGAGACATGTCGACCCACAGCTCTTGTTACACACCGGCTATCGATAAATTGCAGTCGATGTACATGTTCGAGCAGGGGCCCATCTGAGGACATTGCTGGTCACTACAGGTTGTTCACGATTAGTTGAGCACTTTTGAAATCAACTTTTGAAAAACGTCGTTGCCACTACCTGCAAATAGTTTAACAGGCACGCAGCCTGGTATGCACCCAGTAAAGTTGGTAACAACGGAGGGAAAGCAGTTACATGTTTTATTGCTGAATGAAAAATGTTAGATAAATATTTGTCAATACCGAAATTACTTTACTTTTTATGCGTATGAGTTAAAGAATTNCTGAATGAAAAATGTTAGATAAATATTTGTCAATACCGAAATTACTTTACTTTTTATGCGTATGAGTTAAAGAATTACAAAATTTCCAAATTATTTACTTTTCTAGTACTTTCACAGTTTCACTTGACTCTCGCGTGAATAAAGTGCTCAGGCCTATGGCAATGTCAACTTTACATGTGGCAGTAGGAGACACACAGTACATACACATATATCTTAAGCAAGGTTTTCTTAGGTGCTCAGTTTACCGTGAAATGCCTGTAGAATACCTCAACATGACGTAGGCATCCCATAGACGCATATGACGTCTCAAAAACTTGTATTCCTGGGAAAGTGAACTTTAGTTTTTGATTCACGCTCTCAGATCGAGAAAAATGAATGCAATGTATTAAATGAACTTTAATTGTAAATTTTAAGAATAAACACTTAATGTTATTAAGACATCCATATTTTTGTAGTAATGATTAATTTTTAGATGTTACACTCTTGAACTAGCATAACGATATTATATTACATAAAAACCCAAGTAGTTGACTATTGAGTTAGTTAAATTACAGGTAACAGATTTTCTCCCTGATATGAAAATTTGGGCCTTTATAAATAGCCTTAGTTTCTGGGCTGTCACGCATACAGTTTCTGTGGGCGGCTTTAGTAATTCGTGGATATCATAAAGGCGTGAGTTTTCTGTTGTTTAAGGAACAACAGAAAACTCACGCCTTTATGATATTGACGAATTACTAAAGCCATACAAGTTTTTCACACTAAAACGCAAATAAGTTTTCCACGAAATTATATGGCAAAATGAAAAAAAAAATGCTTTAAAACACAAGCGTAATTTTTGTATTATTTAACAATGTATTTTAATTGAATCGGCGAGGCATACCATTTTGAAACACTTGCGGCGTTGAAAATAGAGAACTGCTAATGCCTTGATCAAGTGAATTACTGGTTCGTATTTAAATTAGTTAGAAAGGCATAAATCAGAGAAACTGTGTACGTGGGATAATTTACAAACATGGCTAAGACAACTAGCCAGTCTAGCGCTGGTAAAACATAAAGTTCAAGATATAGCATGTGGAGGATTCAGGAGTCTACGTTAACTAGTCAAGTACATTGTAACTTTTTCTTGTATTTGTACAAGGAAGTACTTGAAAACTAGTTGCCAAAGATTTTTGTAACACACAAAAATTAGAATAATTTTACAAACCTTAGTGTATAATGTGTAAAACTAATATTGCATTTTAACAAGCGAGTGTTTTAGACTTCAGTTTTATTATAAATATTGGGCTACATAAAACTTTTTTTTGTATGTTTTCTAA
The DNA here is from genome assembly GCA_002778355.1 of Clitarchus hookeri. Lineage (NCBI taxonomy): Eukaryota > Metazoa > Arthropoda > Insecta > Phasmatodea > Phasmatidae > Clitarchus > Clitarchus hookeri. Next base: position 581,339 of record NQII01000546.1, on the reverse strand, counting down.
AAATAACGTGTTGTAAGTATAAAATATTTAACCTGCAGTGACACAAAATCTTTGGCAANTCGGCGAGGCATACCATTTTGAAACACTTGCGGCGTTGAAAATAGAGAACTGCTAATGCCTTGATCAAGTGAATGACTGGTTCGTATTTAAATTAGTTAGAAAGGCATAAATCAGAGAAACTGTGTACGTGGGATAATTTACAAACATGGCTAAGACAACTAGCCAGTCTAGCGCTGGTAAAACATAAAGTTCAAGATATAGCATGTGGAGGATTCAGGAGTCTACGTTAACTAGTCAAGTACATTGTAACTTTTTCTTGTATTTGTACAAGGAAGTACTTGAAAACTAGTTGCCAAAGATTTTTGTAACACACAAAAATTAGAATAATTTTACAAACCTTAGTGTATAATGTGTAAAACTATTATTGCATTTTAACAAGCGAGTGTTTTAGACTTCAGTTTTATTATAAATATTGGGCTACATAAAACTTTTTTTTGTATGTTTTCTAAAAATAACGTGTTGTAAGTATAAAATATTTAACCTGCAGTGACACAAAATCTTTGGCAGCTTGTTTTCAAATAACGAATCGTTTGTAACTAGCAGAGCAATTTCTACTTTGCAGTTGGTTAGGACGCGACGCTCTGCTTTGCAGGAGAGTAACCTGACACTAGCGTGCAGCTTCACGTGACTTACCGCCCAGCACGGCAACGTTGCCGGCGGCAGGGGATGGAAACAGCGCGTGCAGACGCCGGTCACGAACACCGCCTGCAATAGCATGTCGTTCCCCGGATCGTCGCGTGTTTCGCAGATCTTAGCCGTGTAATTAAAAGCATCCGGATCAAATACTAATACTGGTGGAAATATCCTGTTCCTTTCTTATTCCACCGCGAGGAAGGCCATTCACGTTTCATGGGCCACTGAACTAAGTTGCTTCCGAGTGCATTTCGCGCTCCGTAACAAGAAAGGCGTCTTTTCCTATGAAAAAACTTGTGCAAAATATCTAGTGTATAGCAGTATATCTAACAGTCTTGATTCTTCGGCAATTATTTGCTGTAATAACTGAATGTTAATTTTATTTAAATTTTTTCTTAACTATTTCATAAAATTAATATTTATAGATTTTAATATCAGTAATAACGTAACAACTGAATAAACNAACTTGTGCAAAATATCTAGTGTATAGCAGTATATCTAACAGTCTTGATTCTTCGGCAATTATTTGCTGTAATAACTTAAGGTTAATTTTATTTAAATTTTTTCTTAACTATTTCATAAAATTAATATTTATAGATTTTAATATCAATAATATCAGTAGTAAATAAAATTATAATTGTCACTTCTAATAAAACATATGTATTTAATAAACATTGAACATTTTCTTAAAAATATTAAGAGTACAAAATAAATTATTTTACGGCATTTAGAAATTTTCAAATCAATGAAATATTTGCCATTCAAATTTACTTAAAAACATTCACATATGTGTTAATTCACATGTATCATCCCTACCAATGCAACATATGTCAAAATATTCAGACTCATCTGCCCAAATCGAATGTAAACTTGGCGATGGTGGTTAATTCATCGCTTTTACTATCGGAAGAGATTTCAGCAACTGGGTCATCAAATCTTTCACCCTTGATGGCTGGCTGTCTTTATAATGCACATTAACTCTAACATAAAAATTTTTTTTGAACATTTTCATGAAGACTAAAAAAATTGTTCTTTGCCGTCATAACTCAGGCATGCTATTGTTTTACAAAATAATTCGTTTCATTTCTAGACATTTTCGTCGATGAAGACAAAATTTCTGTGCGTCAAAGCAAAAATGATGAGGCAGTTTCCGCTCGCGTGTATGCACATTTGAACCAGCAAGCTGACCGGTACAGTCATTTGGAGTAACTTCGTGCAAATTCAGGGTAAATTGGCCCCACGCATTTTCATGTACAACGAATGTTCTACAGCCCCCAACTTAATGTTTGACTTTCTAGTTAACATGTTTATTTATAAATAACACAGTTAAATGCACAGAACCTTCAGGTCTTCACATGAGTTCGTATTAGGCAGGTGGTTAAAAGTTAGCCACGAAGAAAAGTTACACCAAACGACTGTATTCCTTCCGTGCGTTACGTTGGTGGAAGGATGTGGCCAGTTACGCGCACTTAGATGGTGTGGTGCGTAGGCTGATGGGAACTTTCATTGACGAATATCGACCTGAACCACTTGGTATTCTTACCGCATGCAAATTGTCACTTTTAACGCNATGGGAACTTTCATTGACGAATATCGACCTGAACCACTTGGTATTCTTACCGCATGCAAATTGTCACTTTTAACGCGTGTTTCTATGCTTCATATTTGTCCAAATGGGTCGTACTTTAGAATTATTTGGTCAATTTAAATATTTTTATTATGCTGTTATTTTTTTNTCATATTTGTCCAAATGGGTCGTACTTTAGAATTATTTGGTCAATTTAAATATTTTTATTATGCTGTTATTTTTTTTGTTCAGTATTTTGCTTGTTTTTATTAATAATGTGAAATTCTTTTAAGTATTACCAACAATGATTGAAGNTTTTTTTTGTTCAGTATTTTGCTTGTTTTTATTAATAATGTGAAATTCTTTTAAGTATTACCAACAATGATTGAAGAAACATTTTAAACTATCCATCCTGTAACAAGTTTTTATTATTCTTATCGTTTTTCATCGCAGTGTACATTTTGCTTGCTATTTCGACCAGACTATAGCGTTGCTTTTGTAACAGATACTTCCAATTTTGTCTTACGCAACCGGTTTATTTATTGCTTGTATATTCAACTGGTTTAGTTTAGAGCTATAGGATATATATTCTGCACAAGTCATTCAAAAGTTGTGTGGTGTATTTGTAGTCCCTGTTATGTGCATCATGGCTTGCAGTATTCTGGGATATTTAATAGATTTATTTTATTTTTAATTGGAGAGATTATCTAAAATTTTCTAGTCAATGCTGAATTTCTCGTGACCGACAAAGTTAACTGTCTTTTCTGGATGTTTTTATTTTGATGTCAGCAGTTATTATTTACAGCATACTTACGCAAACTTTTGAGGCTGTGAAATATAAAATAAATGTCTTCGGAAAACTGGGATGTATGTCCCATACCACGTGTGATGAGTTGCTATTTTTCACAACTTTACAGCACACACCTGACAATGGAGGGGTATTTCTCCGTTACGCTGGGTAAATATGTTATAGTTGACATGACACCGATAACCCAGAAATAATACAAAAACAAACGACGCAAACAATAGGAAATAATATCAGAACAAAAACACAAGTAAAGGCCACACCACCTTCTCCAGCTAAGAATCACTGCGAATGCTGTTCTTTAGCTCTGTTAATACCATAACATTTAAAGGCAATAAATNACCTTCTCCAGCTAAGAATCACTGCGAATGCTGTTCTTTAGCTCTGTTAATACCATAACATTTAAAGGCAATAAATTTTCTTCACTAAAAACCTTTCCGTGCAATTATAGCTTGTAATTCCAGTTTTTCACAAAAGGGAAATGACAGAAGTTTTTTTTAATTGTTTCGAGATATTTAATCTCGCTATTAATTATTTTATGAGGTTCTCCATTTTATGCTATAAATTCTTAATATTCAATCCTACCGCCTTTTACAATGGACCAACTTGAAATAAAACTTTTTTGAAGGTTATTATACGCATAATTATGGCTCTTCTCGTCTTTCGAAATTTTAAATATTATTAGCAGTTCGTTTGAGTGTTTTATCTAAGTAAGATTTCCAGATACTAGAAAAGCATCCTTTTACTTTGTGTGTAACATATTGAATACTCCTTCATTACTTTAACTTAATCGTCTAAGCCCTCAGTTAAGAATCTTACTTTAAAGCGCTCTTTGCAATTTACTAATACACCCAGTTCGGAGCTAGAGTCAAAATTAGCTCTTCGCTCCGAAGATAAGCCAGTGAGACAGGATGGCCAGTAATTCCTTTTTCTTATTTTGGCATCCACGCCCATTAGAGAATAGTCGTCTTGCTGAACCTCTTCTAAATTAAGACTAAAATAATCCCTTGTGTGATTGTGAAGCAATTTTATCGCAAACTATGTATTCTTATTTTCTGTCAACATAAGCTATTCCTCTGCGACATCACAAAAATCCTTGTGCATCTGTGAAAGTATAAATATATAACGAACGGTCGTATTAAAAATATTGAACTAGGCTTTTTGCTTGAAATAATTGTACGAATGTCTTAGCTTAAGTTCATTCGTAAATTAATTTGTATAGAAATAAAAACAAAATGTATTTGTAACGTATAAATATTATTTATATAAATGCAAAATAAACGTAGCTATTCTTCTCATAAAGTTATGCATTTATCCCTACTAGAAAGTTAGTAAAATTATAGGAGAAAATTTTAGTTCATTGGGTTTTTTAATAGGCGTATTAAATTTTGCTATTTTTTAGCATATAAGAAAATATATCGGGCTTTACAACTGTGCACGCGCACATAACAACTTTAATAACATCAGTAATTTTTCTTTCCAAGGGTGGTAATATTTCTTTTTGCAGGCCAAAATANTGCACATAACAACTTTAATAACATCAGTAATTTTTCTTTCCAAGGGTGGTAATATTTCTTTTTGCAGGCCAAAATACCGATTATTCCGTGGTTCGTGACATAATGAATCCAGTGATACCAGTACAACAATATCAAAATATTTAGAAAACAATTAGTTAGAGCTAAAAATATATATATTTCACGTGGCAAATTCAAATGCTCTCCAATGTCAGCGATGAACAAAAATGGGGCCGTTTTTGCCAGTGAAAGAAGACAGCTGATTTTATAGGAAGTTAGCGTTTGAATTGGTGGGCAATGGGTACATTCGCAAAAAAAAAAAAAAAACTATTGACAATTCAAGAATGAACACTTATATTTTGTGTATGTTTTAATGATATTATCCGAAGTATGTTGACCCACTTAGGATAGTTTACAAAACAAATGCTAAATTTTCAATTAAAGTTTCTCATGTCGAATATAATTTATCACATATTTTGATATGATATGCCCAGTTATCTTGACGTAAGGAGTTGCATAGAGTCGAGGTATTCAAGTTTATATCCCTCTTTTGGGTGGTCAGTGGTAAAGGTAAACGGTGAAGTAAACACTTTTGAGATCAATTTTCGAAAAAGAAAATTACTGTCCGTAAGTACATGTATGATACATGCAGGCTGCTAGTTAAGTTGGCAGTGAATTAATTAAAGTATTTCTAAGACTTGACGTTGTATTAAGAGTGTGTGTAACGTGTAAATTTATGGCATCTGAATTCAGTGTTCATTGGTTAGTANAAGACTTGACGTTGTATTAAGAGTGTGTGTAACGTGTAAATTTATGGCATCTGAATTCAGTGTTCATTGGTTAGTAAACATTAGTTTGCGAATGTGCACATTTGAAATAAATTTACATTGCTAACAATCCCATGGTTTCACATGGATATTGCATGAATAAAGGGACGTAGCCCGTAGAAATGTTATTTCTTCATACAGATATATTCTGGCTCCTNAAGACTTGACGTTGTATTAAGAGTGTGTGTAACGTGTAAATTTATGGCATCTGAATTCAGTGTTCATTGGTTAGTATGCATTAGTTTGCGAATGTGCACATTTGAAATAAATTTACATTGCTAACAATCCCATGGTTTTNAATAAATTTACATTGCTAACAATCCCATGGTTTCACATGGATATTGCATGAATAAAGGGACGTAGCCCGTAGAAATGTTATTTCTTCATACAGATATATTCTGGCTCCTGCTGAAATAAGGATAAAGAAGGGCTGCATAGCAGTCATATAGGAAGTTAACACCAGAGAAGAAGTTCATATAAAAAGGTTAAGCAAGGTATTCATTTTAACAAAACTAATGGAATTAATCAGTATTAACAGAAGTTCAAGCTATAGTATATTTGCAGTTTCTTCACACTTTTTTAATCAAACCTTTGAAAAACAACCCCATGGCAGTGCCTGAAATAACAAATTCGTTATTTTGTAATTTGTAAATTTCGTAAGTTTCAATTCGGACGTTGTCGACAGTCACTTGTTTAGCATTTGCGGCAAAGCATTTTTACATCAACATTGACATTTTTTAAATCTAAATTTCATTTTTAAAATGGACGTATTATATCTAGAATTATCACTGGAATACATAAGATATTTTAATAAATAAAAAAGTAATAAATAATGCAATAACAATTTTTTAAAAATATTTATTGCTANTTTTAATATTTGTTGCTAAATATATAAACAAAGCACAACACTTACTTTCTTTTTATAACATGCATGGTGTATTTTATGAACAGATAGTGGTTTTAAAAAACGTTTAAATTACGCATTCGCGTATGTGTTTTGAAGGTAAAAACCAACATGGCGCTGATTTTGTCATTGTGTATTTTTGCTAACATCTGCTAGATACAAAATACGAAAAACCAAATTACCAAATACGTCACCAATTTTGTATACAAAATCTGGTCACGNGGACGTTGTCGACAGTCACTTGTTTAGCATTTGCGGCAAAGCATTTTTACATCAACATTGACATTTTTTAAATCTAAATTTCATTTTTAAAATGGACGTATTATATCTACAATTATCACTGGAATACATAAGATATTTTAATAAATAAAAAAGTAATAAATAATGCAATAACAATTTTTTTTTAATATTTGTTGCTTAATATATAAACAAAGCACAACACTTACTTTCTTTTTATAACATGCATGGTGTATTTTATGAACAGATAGTGGTTTTAAAAACGTTTAAATTACGCATTCGCGTATGTGTTTTGAAGGTCAAAACCAACATGCGCTGATTTTGTCATTGTGTATTTTTGCTAACATCTGCTAGATACAAAATACGAAATACCAAATTACCAAATACGTCACCAATTTTGTATACAAAATCGGGTCACGTGATCATTTTTTCAACAAAATTTGCCATTTCGTACATGGCCCATTTACGACGTGTTTATTTGTCTCCTAAATACGTCATGCAACACCGGCTTTTTAAACTTTGTTAAAATAAAAGTACCTTATTTTTTGTTAAATTGAAATTTTACTTCAATTCTAGCTATAAATCTATACAGAGTGAGAAAATAGGTAAGTTGGTAATGCCTAGTAACAAATTGTTCTCATTCGAAATAATATGCATTTGAATGCGCACGAATGCGGTGCGTTGACTCTTTGGTGTAATTTTATAGACTTGGTTAAACTTTGTTTGAATGAGGCGGAGCAATTTCATGGAATAAGAACTTTAGCAGGGCTTCGGAAAAGTTGGATGTGTCCGTGAATGTACTATATAGGGCCAACAGAAGAAGGTAAGGAAGGTGAGGTTATATTAGAGAGGACGTGACTTGGTGAGGAACTCGCCTGGTCTCACACTCCGGACCCTCTGCCCAAACAGAGGATCGCTAACGGCGCCTCGTCTGGCCGCTGGACACTCGCCGACTGCGACAATCTCCTCCCTCGCAGTCCAGTCCACATTTCACGCCCCTCCACCTGTATGTGTGTTGTCGCAATGCTTTCTGATTGGCTCCTCCTGCCCCGTGCACTGGAGGCGGAGTCTGCTAATATTTTGTTGAATCCAGGCAGGACAGTCCTGATGTCTGCTGGACCCACATTTTATGTTGTACTCTGAATTGTATTATTGATGTTTAGAGATACCATTCCGGCTCGCTGTTGTGGTTATTCACTTCTGTAAAGTTGCCTGTGGCCTCCTTCACAAGTGTTGTTGCGGCAGGTTGTGCACGATGGGGCTGTGCATAACAATACGAAGGAAGGGTGGGGAAAATGCGAAGAAAAGTAGATCCTAGGCTGTGCTTCCAGAAGTGCTTGATTAAACGTGAACATCCTAGCCTATTATTAGCATTTCTTGCGGCAGATTTTACTGTAGCATCTATCGTATAAGGAAATAGCAGAGCCGACATTTAAATACATGCATAATATAATGCAGTTGTAAAATGTCTTAGATTTACACTCTTCAATCAGCCGTAAAACTTCCGTGACAGGGTGAAGGCTGTTTATTACGCGTTTAGTTGATACAATTTAGGCATTTTCGTCCTTTCTGAACAGGTTGATTGTTTTATAGCCACATTACTTGCGGTAAAATGGTAGTATATGTTTGGCAGATGCCGTATTATGTGTAAGTACGTATTATACTCACGTATCTAAAAATAACTTGTGCTATTTCCACCTCATATTCATTGTAAAACAAATCACGTTTGTGCTTTATTTATTTTTTTGACGTATTTTTTGTGGTTGTTTTCTTTTATTTTTGCATTAATGTCATAGCAATAATCCCGCTAAAAACACTTTACTGTGTTGTTACTGCGTTCACTGCAACTCATGAGGAGCTGTAATACTCCCAGCTATAAAAAAAACTCCCTGCGTCGACAAAGACAAGCGCGTTATGATGAATAAAACAAGCTATGATTGAGCACAATCCTTTATTCTATCGCATTCACACACAACTCATCGTGTCCATGAACGCCGTCGGCACTTCAAAGGTTTCTGTATTCCTGTAATCACCGCCGCTTTAACTCCTCGTGGAGCTTTTACTCTATTTATTGTCCCTCTAAAGAGTCCCGTCTATCTGGGGCACGAAGAGGTAGTCACGTAAAGCTCTAGACATCCTTTATTTATTAGAAAACTGCCTAACGTTCCTCTGTAGGGTGTGGCTATGAAGGCTACTGAAGTAATGATACTCGTTAAGAACGAGTTTATTGACGGTCATATAAAAGTATATTATTGCGAGAGTGAAATTAATTAAAGCGGTGCTTTCGGAAGAAGCCTTGGTTGAAATTATCTCCAGGGCGTAGTTAGTAAGCGCATACTTAAACTTGCGCAAGGACTTTTGGGTTCGTTTTCCGGGTGTCCATTTCTGCCGTTCTTAAGGCCATATTTCACGATTTTATTACATCATCTGAAATATATTTATATAATGACCACATTTACGTAAATATTTATAGTCAAATGATTGTAGTTTTCAAAATATAGCACCAAAAAGTCAAATATTTCTGAATATTGGAGATCAAGTTTCTATGCTCCTAATTAACTTTGCCAACAAAATCACATGACATATGATCTCTATCATAAACATAACAAATTAATTAAGAGTCAACGATATTTAACTATGGGTACTCAGGTACTAGAATCCTCAACATATTTAAAATAGATATTGATGTTTTCGCCAACACATTTGTATTCCTCCGAGAGAAAATATTAATATTATTTGTTAGTATTATACAATTACACATTTTGGCAACTAATTTCCAAGAAATTGTATGTAAAACTTAAAAAAAAAAAAAATATTGTGTATTCTAAGAGCTCACTGAGTATTGCCGTGGCTCAATATATCTGTTGTAATGGTAATTTTTTCACAATTCAGGCAAATCCCAATACTCCAAGGCACTGGTTCCCACACACAGTGAAACATTTCTATTCTTGTAATAAACAAAGCTTTGGTAACTAGTTTCCAAACATTTTCTTGTAACTCTACAGCTGAAATATTGTGTATTTACAATACGTTATTTCAGAAAACATTCGAAATTGTTTATGTAACTCAATGTAAAAACTAGAAGTCTACAACCCTTAGTTGGTTAAATTCATTACTAGTTTTAAAATTTGCTGTTAATGAACGGAAACTTGCTCCGTAATGACATTAAAAGGAACTGAGTTCCATAAATGCAAAATACGAACCCTCTCCATATTTCCTGTAGCTTCGGGTTGGGTTGAGTTGAGAGATTTGGGCAAACCTTAACAATTAGGTCTTGAGAGCTGACGAGGGTGAAATGAGGGGAGAATGGAGTAGTGTCGGAATGTAAGGGCGGGGGAAACGGGAGATCTCCGAGAAAACCCGCCGACCAACAGCATCGTCCGGCACGATTCCCACATGCACAAATCCGGGAGTGACCCGGCCGGGTTAACGAACCCGGTTCGCCTTGGTGGGAGGCGAACAGTCTAACCGTTCAGCCACCGCAGCCCCTGTAGCTTCGGGTTTCGGGAACGAACAATCCCGAGTCCTCACGAAGCTTTCTTCGCCACTGTGACTAGAAAGTTATCGTCTCTGCAACAGTTAGGATATCACTTCACTTAAAAATGTATTCCTAGTAATATCAATAAAATCACAAGCCACTTATCAGTTAGCAATAACACTTCAAAAACTCTTATAAAATGACAATATTACTTCGTCACTTCGCTTGCAATACTACGTTTATAGTGATCATTGATGTAAGAATGTGATAAGCTAGGAGCAAGAGACGCCGACTATCGAGTTATTTATTGGTGTTTAAATTCCACTCCAGGACAAAATATTTTTACTTAAAAAAATTACACCCAATAAAGCACAAGAATTACGAAATATAAGTGTTTGTTTTTGTAATCTCTCTTTTTTTATAAATCGGAGATACGGAAATACTAACTAGTTAATTTAAATAGAGGTTCTGTGAAATCACGCGAAGTAATGTGAAAAATACGGAAAGTAAGTCATCGAAAACAAGAAGGTACTGGTATAATTAATGAGCCTACTTTCATATACGTGGGCGCAAATAATTTTAATGAAGTTCATTAAAGCTAAGATTGTAGGTAGGCCTTGACGTTTCGTGTAAAGTATTTTCATCATAGATGGCACCAGAAATGCATGCAACAGTAAGGAGACAATGACAAATACGCACGTGCCTCACCCGGGACTCGAACCCAGAAAACCTCGTGCCATAAACTATCGTGTGGTCAACTGCATTATTGAAGTCCGATTCTAGGCATCATCTCCAGATGTAATCAGTCTGGTGTTTTGAATGATCTGGATATAATTATTCACCAGCGATTTTTTCCATGATTTGACGGAGACTTTTTTGTAACCGTGCGACCTTCCGCGCGAATCTCACCGGCGTCGCGGCGCCCTTGGTAATGATCAGTTCGCCAGGCTCCTTGCTGGCTGGATGGATGGGACGGCGAGCCGCTTCGTTTCCGAGGTTCTCGTGTCTGGCGCCTTGCCACCGGATATGAGGCGCTGCTAGAGCGTTTCCCAACCCTGCGACACGCCGAGGCAGCTCGTTGGCGACTGACGCGGCACACATATCGCTCCGCGGAATGTAGGTCGGCTGTAGGACAACTGGCGCAGGCCGTCACCACTAGTCGGCTTCTCACGGGGGGGAAACGTTTACGGTAATGTACAGTTGATACTCTTGGAATGCAGCGCCAACAATGAAAATAGTTATGGGTTATTCACGGTAAAGTGAACGTTTTTGAAAGCCCTCCTATTTGGAATAACAGTCAATAAATATATTTTACTTTAGTCTTAGACGCTAACTTTTGAGTCCGGTGGAATGTAGTCACTGTGTTTATTACCTACATGGCAATATTTATTTTAAAATGTGGTTAAAGGATAAAAAATGGCTGAAAGGGAAAAGTAACTAGGGCCTCAAAGGTGTTCTCTTTACCGTAAATGGCCTTTGAGAAAGCGAAACTCACCGGAAATGGAATGTTGGGTGTGATTGGCAAATTATTAGAATTTGAGAGTAATTCCGCACGGTCTGAACTGATGGGGTAAAAGTATATAAATAAAAGACTGGGGTGATAATGTTGGGAAAGGGAGAGGGGCAATTTTCTCTTCCCCTGCCACTTTTAAATTAACATTGATGCTACTCCCCACCTGTAGGATACAGGGTTGTTCATAGGATCTGAGTTACCTTTCTGGCGCAGAGTATGGACTGTAGTCACCCGGTGTTTTAATTGACTGGGTTATATTGTCTTGAATATTATACACATATACAACCCCGAGATGTGGTACCTTGCGACTTGGGGGCCCTAAGCGCTAATTAATGTACTCGTGCTAACTGTTGCCGACGTCNATTGGGGAGGTCTCTTTGAGCGAAGACGCTGATACTTAACTCCACTGGTAGTTCTGGGTGTTCCGGCGGTAAGTTGAGGTCCGGTGCTTCGGGCGGCCTTTCACAGGCCCTGGCTTCGTTGACGACTCTCCACGACTGCTGCTCCGGGTTCTCTTCTCGACAGACGACTCCACAACATGCCTCTTCCGGTGACCTCACGATCCCACTGACTCTCGTGACCCTAGGTATATGATACTGTACTGATTCTTCTGTCTTCTAGGTTAATTTCCTCCTCGCCTAGATAGAAGGAAGTTGCTTCAACAATTCGCAGCGTTTTTAATACGGATAGGTATCCAGTAACCACTGCACACATTATATTTTACAGGACGCTGCTCTGCGAGGTGTCTTATCCTGTGGATGGACAATTTCAGTTATTAAACAAGGGAAATGTGAGTTTTTCGTTTATTTTTCTAAAGCCATTTGTTAACGCTATGGTTTTATGGAATACTTGTTCGTTATATTTTATTCACTAATTGAAATTTCACTGGAAAGGAGGAAGTTTCAACTGTCTGTGATCATACACACATCACTCTCTTTACCTATCACTTTCACACTCTCTCCCTATCACTCTCACACTCTCTCCCTATCACTCTCACACTCTCTCCCTATCACTCTCACACTCTCTCCATATAACTCACACTCTCTCTACATCACTTTCACATTCTCTCCCTATCACTCTCACATTCTCTCCCTATCACTCCCGCACTCTCTCCTAATCACTCTCACATTCGCCCTGTCAATCTCACACTCTCCCCTATGACTCTCACATTTTCTCCCTCTCACTTTCACACTCTCTCCCTATCACACTCTCACTCCCCACTACTCTCACACTCTCCATATCACTCCCGCACTCTCTTCTTATCACACTCACACTCTCTCCCTATCACTCTCACACTCTCTCACTATCACTTTCACACTCTATCCTTACCACCCTTGCACTGTGTGTGGGGCCTGCGTGCGGTTACGCACGAATGTAACACTTCTTCCAACATAGGCCAAGGATTTAAAAACCGCACTTTAAAAAGAATTATGCAACTAGTTGCCGTAAGTTATAAATACGTATTACAAACTGAAGTTGTGAAAGACAATCGTGTCAACCTAGGGGGCGAAGCCCCTGCTGGCTGTTAAGTGCCCTGGGGGAAGGGGGTGGAAAACCGCACTCTTTGCCCTCCCACATACTTAGCACTTATGATTATAATTCTTCCTTCACCTCTGTTACTTTACGTAGTCTATGTATTTGCAAGAAAGTGTCCGCCCTGAGTAAAAATGTGAAACAAAAATAAAAGTGTTACCACATCGAGGTTATAACTTGTAAGAGTGCAGGAGGCCTTATTAGTTCCAGAAGTGTTTGTTTCGGCTATTGTTGAGATGTTTGCAATAACGCTTGGCCAGAACGTCCCCCCCGTGACGAGTCTGTCTATATTTACTACGTGCTTAACTTAGCCGGCGCGCCCCGCAGCTGAGACAAGTCTAGCAACAAGTTCTGCTGCCAGACAGGCAATTAGTAGCAGGAACAGTGACCCGTTGGCAGCGTGCCCTCCCGACTGTTACTTCGCCCCGCGTTACAGGCTTTACCTGCTTCCGTCTGGGTCAGGCCGGCGTTATTCTTGTGGCTCTTAACTAATTGTTGTTTAATAAGGAGCTCTGAATTAACTGCTCCTGATCAATAAACTGGTGAACAAACTCTGTGGATTACGTCCATTAGAGACTATGAATAACTTGGTCCTCTTGAGTAACATCTCGAGGGGTATGTGGTGAATTACTTACGATCTCCCGTCAGTTAACAGTTAATGTAATGGTAATGCAGNAGTAACATCTCGAGGGGTATGTGGTGAATTACTTACGATCTCCCGTCAGTTAACAGTTAATGTAATGGTAATGCAGTTGTAATAGGAAAAAATTTATACCGTATTTTTGATAGCAGTGTATTAGAACGTAGATGTTGACATGTGCGATAATTATGATACTATATAACTTTTAAATCTTTCAACAAATTTTTCGTATATAAGTTAACACTTTCCGCTAGTATTCTTAACAATTTGATTATTTTAAGAAGAGAATCTTCAGTTATTTTTATTTCATAAATAACTGGGTTATTTTGTTCTGCCAAAACGGTTTTGATGTCTTTTTTTAGAGGCAGTATATTTTAAGGTGAAAACACAATGAAATAATACAATAAATATTGCATTTACTTTATGCGAAAATATCAAGTCCGTAAAATACGTATTTTCATAGAAAAATAAATATATATTCTAAATTTGCATAAAAACGTCTTGTCACGGAGATGCTTCAAAGACATTTTGTAAGAATCGGATGCATTTAATCATATATCATATTAAAGTAACAAGGGTGCCCATAAAATCCATAAATTGCCGCGATGTTTCCAACAGATGAGCCGAGGAAAATATTCGCAAGGAGTATAAAAATTGCCAAAGTTGTAATGAGGAGGAGACGTGGAGTTACAAACAGGCGTCGCCGGAAACGCTATGAAAGCCTTTTCCCGCCCTCGTGACCACCCAACACAAAGCGGAGAGAGCGGCGCCAACGGCGTAAAAATAACGCAGGTGACGTCGCTCGCTCAAAGAAGTTCGAACCGATGTCATCAGAGGAAGAAAGCGTCTAAAGGCCGCAGACAAAAATGCAGTCTCATTCTCTCTTCGCGTCCCTCGAGAGTTTATGGTGCATAAATGCGTTTTAAAAATTTTTTGTATTTTACATACACTTGTAAACCAAGCCTACCGCAAAACTCTATGAACGTTCGTCATAAAATTATTTATGAAGTATACTGTATCGCTGTCCTTTTATTTCTGGCATCGCGGAATTTAGTTTTAAGGGTCGTCAGAGTAAGTTACATTCCAGTTGATGCAACGAAATTTTCCGCACGTCACGGCGTAAAATTATAGCTGCTTCAAGCTTTATCGAGTTGATAGAGATGCACTGCCTTGATTAATTTTTAAATAATTAGTCTTGGGAAGAAACGATTTTTTTCCTACGGGAGATTACAGCATGAAACAAACCACAGTAGTCAAGCAATGCCAACTTCAGAAAGTGTACAAATAAATGTTCTGTGTCCTGTCATCGCGCAAAACGTAATACAAAGTCTTTAATGATAACGGCGACTGATTTCCCTTAAGTGCGGTTCAAGAAAATTTAAGAAAAGAATATGTCTGGTGTTATGATTTTGATATTTTGTTGATTGTTATCCTTAACGGGGCTATAGGGCGTAACAAGTTATTGATAAGAGTTATGTAATGAATACTATATAAGGGGTTTATTTAAGATAAAGGTTTTTCAATATTATTTCAATATAAATATTATTAAATAATAACGGGGGAGCTATATTAATATACTTAAATATTAAATGATATTATTGTATAAAGATGTAACCAGCCACGTTATGAGCAAAGCCTACTTGGAGAGTCCCCACCTTGTTCATGATTCCGGAGGCTGATTAAGATGGCGCAAGTTGACGGTCGGACACACCCACCTTCAGTGGTCTTCTCGTTCCAATGGCCCGACGACAAAACACACCACCCACGGACTACACTGTCCTATATCGGTGCGTTGTCCTNGTCTTCTCGTTCCAATGGCCCGACGACAAAACACACCACCCACGGACTACACTGTCCTATATCGGTGCGTTGTCCTCGTTTACTGGCCGGTGGAGGGGGTTCTGTGGTTTGCGATTATTTAACTAATTTCAGCAATCACGGCCCGTGTCCTGGATAAATAAGTGAAGGTGTGATCAGGCAGGCCGCTCAGCTAAGGGCCTGACCACAACTCGTAACACTCGGCACACAATGATTCCTTCATAAATATGTGAAATACTGTTCTTCACCATCGCTTGTTATTGGAGTTCCCTACCTTTATTTTATTTGGGAACATTCTAAATGTACCATTACATCTTAAGCCTCGTCTACAGCTAACCTGGCACTAAATGTTGAACGCGAAACGTTACCATAAGAAAAATGGCATGTCTGCAATTGACGAGATATATAAATGAAAAAAAAAAAGTTTATGTGTATGAATATTTTTAACTGTAATGATAATTTTTGAAAACCGTTCTGTAAAACAGGATTCCTCAGACTTCATAGTTACGCCAAATTAATTAAAAATGCTTTTTTCGTTATCTGTCAATTGATTTTATATAACATTAACAAAACTAAATTTATGGCGATGGTGGTGTTATCTGTTCCTGAACGTCTATACTATTTGTTTTCACTTGTCTGTGACGTCTTGATTTGGCGTCAAACGTTAAACGCAAAGACTTGGAAGTTGACCAACTTTTAACGCGTTGCGTTTGGCGTTTAGCGTTGCGGCAACGTTTAACGTCGATTTTACCTAGAGTCATTAATTACTGTTCACGGATTCACGACTTATTGCAACGCGTTATTGAAGCGTCAACGCAACTGCTGCCAAGCCTTCAATTATCACACGTTATGCCAACTTATACCTGACTCCACTGCTAACAGCAGTGCTCTGATAGTGGAAGTAAAAAGACTCCTAATTGCGTTATTTTGGTGTTACATTACGCAGTTATGCATGAAAAGGCTAAAGGCCATTCTTATTTTTCTTTCCAATGAGCTCGAAATATGGATACTCACATCGAAAAAATATATCCATAGCATTTATATTGAGTATTAATAAAAGTATTGTTTTACAAAACAATATATTGAAAGAAAAATACAAATTTTTGGTAAATCGGAATGTGATAATTTATGTATAAAAGGACTTGACAAATGTAAAATTGCTTAGAATATTACATATTGAGGACACGAGGCATTGCAGAAATATGTGGCGTGGCGCCTGTTTTGGTGCATATTGCCAAAGTAAACATAGCAATTTTTTAGTTCAATTTTTGTATTCAAAACAGAGTTTATTAAAATTACATTTCAAAAATATTTATTTCCGATACCTGTAAAAATATATTGATTTCGAGAAAATATCGTTGAAATATATCGACGATTTATATCGATATATCGTTTATATTATACGGTCATTTCGNTTGATTTCGAGAAAATATCGTTGAAATATATCGACGATTTATATCGATATATCGTTTATATTATACGGTCATTTCGATATCCTATATCGACATTTTTTCAACAACCCTAACTCGGAACCTCTTGTTTCCAGTCCCAAATGTCAGTGTGGCACCGCAGACGTTACGGCCAGATGATTTTTAAAACGTTAAAAAAATAAATTAATTGATCTCGCCATTCGACTTAAGGTTTTTTTTTCCCCGGGCGACAGAAACTGCTGAAAATCTCAATTTGCAATAACTCAGGGCAGAAATGTTACAGTAGTTAAAGAGACTGCGAATTTATGGACAGCGGTGCTGGGTTTCTTCAGTGGTACGGCGGAAATGTAGGCACAGCGCTTCGGGACAGTACTCGAAACGAAACGGCTCCCGGAGGTGGGAGGCGCGTTGTCCTGGAATTATGGCCACTAGACAAGATTTGTTTGCGAGGTCGTTGGAGGGGAAGGGTGACGGGAGGAGGGGGAAATTCGTCGACCAGCGGTGAAAAAAAACTGTGCCGTAAAGAGCGTTTTAATGTCCGCTGCTTCGTGCCGTCGGATGCTGTGCCGAAGTTGCCGCAAAGGCATCGACAGCAGCAGCAAGACTGCGACACTGCCCCATTCGGCGGAAATAATTCANTGTGCCGAAGTTGCCGCAAAGGCATCGACAGCAGCAGCAAGACTGCGACACTGCCCCATTCGGCGGAAATAATTCAGCGACCCGCGCAGTTGTAACCTAACCCTTGCCACGCCGTAAACAACTGCGTGTTATATGTTCGTTCAGTGATACAAACGAAACTTATTTCGGCCATAACTACTGTTGCTGAGCTACGTCGCCAAGTAGAGTGGGTAGATTTATGTGGCTCTTAGCATCGAGGTCTTGAGAGCCGATGAGAGTGAAACGAGGCGAGTATGGAGCAGCGCCGGAATGCCAGGATGGGGGAAGCGGGAGATCCCCGAAAAAACCCGCCAACCAGCTGTATCGTCCACCACGATTCCCACGCGCGAAAATCCGGGACCGAGCGCTCCTGGAGTCGAACTTGATTCGCCTTGGTGAGAGGCGGGTGCTCTAGCCGCTGAGCCACTGCGGCCCCTGTCACCAAGAAAAACACATATGGCTACATTGAAAACATACGTGAGAACAAGCCAAGGCTAGCTGTTGTCAACAAATATTTTGAACATTAAAAAATTTAAACAATCAATTCAGTTAATTTTGCCTTTTTCGGACCCTATCAAAAATGTTTGTAAATTTTATTGAGAAATTATTTGTAAACTTACAAACTTTTGAAAAAATACGATAGTGTCCGTAATAAAATGTGTTCTTTGTATAACGTCACAAGAACCGTAATTGTAATTCAACTAGGAAATATTTGTTATGACCAGGAAACATTTATTTTAATTTGCGCAGTAAAACTAACAATCTATTAAATTCTGTGATAATTATTTCACGTAAAACAAGTGAATGAGTTTACAAATGACGTGCTATTGAACAATAATCATTTAACTGAGGGGAGAGGGAAGGGGGATGTCTCCTTTTAACGTTCTTGAGCGTGTAGATATATTCATCGCCTTTTTACCACATTCGTGGGAAAGATCCCATTTGCTACGTATATTTCCCTTGCCCAACATTTTTGTAACCAACCAAAGAAACTGTAATGATAATTTGTAGGTTTCAATGCCAATAACTGTGATTCCGACAGAAACATTTATAAAAACAATCTATTCTTCTATTATTAAACTCGAGCCTGTGCCATTTGTGTTGGCACTTGTTTCATTTCGATATGTTATTCTGTAATTCTATTCTTATTTATTTAGTGTTTCGCCATTTTTTTTTTACTACTATTGCAACGTGCTCTAGTTCCCTTAATATATTTGTTTATTCACTTTGAAGTTGTAAAAAAAACCTTGTGATCTGAAAATTTTGTATTGTTCAAATATTTATGCAGTTATTTTTTCCATGTTTCTTGTTTTAAAAATATTTTTCTTCTTGTCTATTAATTATTTATGTTCGTAATATTGTGTGAAGTATTAATTTTCAAGTAACAAAATGAGAAACTTATTTAATCCCAAAAATAAGGTCTCCTATTTTTTTTTATAAATAACGTTTATTGTCCAAATTATTTACATCATTGTAAAGGTTGAACACAGGTCTCCTATTTTTTCATACTCGTACAAAGAACGGTTCGTGCGGATATTGGCCACATTGTTGTGATGTGTGCTTCCCGCCCTTTCAAATGCGCATGCGCGCGCCTCGCTGAGACGCTCAGTCTTGGCTTGGCAGCCGTTGAGAATGGAGTTACCGTTGTACGTTACCGCCAAGTGCGAAGTTTGCGCAGTTAATTCGGTTTTTGAACGCANTCGTTGAGAATGGAGTTACCGTTGTACGTTACCGCCAAGTGCGAAGTTTGCGCAGTTAATTCGGTTTTTGAACGCAAAAGGCGTATGTATATATATATATATATTGGGATTACAGCATAATACTCTTGTTGTGGCGAAAATATTTAAATAAAACGAAAAGTGTTTAAAATATAAGATTTTTTTTGTTAATTACATCTTTTAAAGAAAAATTTCCCTGTTTATACATAATTATTCAACTGTCGAGTTGTGATTGATAAAATTTTCTTTGCACCATGAGTGTAACTATTGCTTATTTATTACGTTAATGTAATAAATCAAACAGGAGCATGCCCTTATAATTTGCTTTATGTAGTAAAACTTAGTCTACCCAGGAACTTAGATCCTGCCTTATATTTATGTGCTATCCTTGTGTTATGGTGAGGGCACCTAAGTGTGCCCACATTTCTGTCACGAAGGTGGTGCATAACAAACCTCGACTGTAATTGTGCATCTGTTCAATCACCTGTAAGCTTCAAATCTTTCGAATTGCAGCAATATAAATCACTAACATCAATCCTTCCCAATATGTGATGATATATTCTTCTTGCTCAAGTTGATACAGTACTGCGTATTTTGTCACCAAATTATAACCTATGAGTTTAAGACGAAGTGGTAGTGTGGTATAGCGCTTACGAATATAAACGAAATATGCGCATTTCTTTAATACAGTTCAAAAGTTCATCCACCAATTTTCTATCTTATATATTAATTGCAGTTGTTTTTGAGAATATTATAACAATAATTCCATGCCCACTTCTCAAAAATGTAAAGTGAAATACTGGTCTATAATTTGTAATAATGCAAATATACAGCTCACAAAATATTTGGAATATTGTGAGATAAGGCAGTTTGGGTGGTAGGAGTTATGTAGTTCTTTTTGTGATCAACAGAGAGCGCACTAACACATTGAACATGTCTAGGACATAGTAAAANGTAGGAGTTATGTAGTTCTTTTTGTGATCAACAGAGAGCGCACTAACACATTGAACATGTCTAGGACATAGTAAAAGCAGCAGTTTATAATAGTTCACAATCTCCAGAAACGCTTCCAGATCTCATAAGAGCTGCCAAGATGAAATGGGACCTTCCTCCGGAAGATGACATCAACACATTTATTACAAACTTGCCACGGCGTGTTAGGGAGCTGTACANGTAGGAGTTATGTAGTTCTTTTTGTGATCAACAGAGAGCGCACTAACACATTGAACATGTCTAGGACATAGTAAAATCAGCAGTTTATAATAGTTCACAATCTCCAGAAACGCTTCCAGATCTCATAAGAGCTGCCAAGATGGAATGGGACCTTCCTCCGGAAGATGACATCAACACATTTATTACAAACTTGCCACGGCGTGTTAGGGAGCTGTACANA
This sequence comes from Clitarchus hookeri, assembly GCA_002778355.1. Classification (NCBI taxonomy): domain Eukaryota; kingdom Metazoa; phylum Arthropoda; class Insecta; order Phasmatodea; family Phasmatidae; genus Clitarchus; species Clitarchus hookeri. The sequence goes on along the minus strand of NQII01000546.1, from coordinate 560,612 downwards.
AATGGGACCTTCCTCCGGAAGATGACATCAACACATTTATTACAAACTTGCCACGGCGTGTTAGGGAGCTGTACAATGCACATGGAGGCCATGCACGGTACAAAACTGCAGTGGGAAGAAAGAAACCCTCACTAGTCAGAGACATCATTACGTTAAGTTTGTTGTTCTGTCGTGTTTATTTGCTGTGATATTGGAAAAAAGTATTTTTATTAGAAACACTTTCAATTGCACGTTTTGTATCGGTGCCGTTGGTAACTTTACTCGCTATGCTTTATTTTATGTATGTGTCATAATTTCATTTTTTTACTGCAATTTTTACGAGAAAACTTTTTTTTAGTTCAATAAATACATTTTTGGTGACTGATTTACAAACAATTTTCTTGTAAAATTATTTTTAAAAATTTACTTTGTAGAAAGAGCTAGTTTGCAATGGCTTATATATATCAGAGCTTTTATTTTCGTACGCTGCAGTAACTCGCCAGTTAGTTCTAGTCCTAAACACAGGATTCTGGCTGCTGTGTAGCATTCGGTCAGGAAACAGAGTGTCGTGCTAGGTACTTCCGGTTTCCTTCGTGCAAGATGAGATCGTTACCGAGTTATGCCCGGTTCTAGGGGCTTCGCACAGTCGTATCGCGAGGACATTCGGACAGCCTTCGTGTTTCTTCTACTTCGGGATGTTTATTTGTTTTTCTGAAAGTGTTACAATGTAACTGNGACATTCGGACAGCCTTCGTGTTTCTTCTACTTCGGGATGTTTATTTGTTTTTCTGAAAGTGTTACAATGTAACTGACAAGTGGCAAACCAAGTTGCATGTATAGTGCCCGACAAACATCTGCGCAAAGTCTCAAAGGGGTGAAAGCGGGGTAAACATGATGGAGGAAGAGATGCGCGCTCACCCCTGGCCATGCTATAAGCTGTCTCACAAACATTAGGTGGTACGTCTGTACTGCTGTCACCAAAGAATAAAGTAGAGATGGGCGTTATATAACGTAACGTTTATAATAAAGAGTAACATTTTGGTAATGTGTTACACGAGTAACACGTTCCATTTTTTATGCCGTTATTTTTGGAACGTCTTGTATTGCCTCACTTAAACCGACGCTTGTCTACTGCGCAACCGTAAAAGTTATTTTTTTTCTGGAACGTCGGGATTATAACTCTTTACCTTCCCCCACCACTCCATGCAATTAAACACCACGCATGCGTGAAAGTTATTATTTGAAACGTCTCGGCTGGCAACTGAGCGTATGCGCAAACGTTATTTCTTGGAACGTCAAATTTGGAGCATTGAACAACGTGATCGTTATTTCCCGGAATGTCGGGACAGGTGAGAAATATTTCACAGTAACCTGTTACAAAAATAACATGTTACTGTAACGTATCACTTACTTGGAACTGGAACGATGGGACTCGTTACATTAAAGTAACTGTTTAGCCCATCCCTAGGCTGAAGACCGGATGTTTGTGGGACGGTGTGTATGCTGTCGGGCCGTTCTGTTGTCGCTCAGCTACAGACCGGTCCGTTACGGGCTGCACACTAGCGAGCATGACGTAGTGGTTGCCACTAAATATTGAAATGACAAAAAGATTGCTACAAAATAATTTGTGCGTTCTCTATTGGCAAGAGAATTTTTCGGCCACCAACAAAAGTTTTTTTGTCACCACAAACGTTTATTTTTAGTGTTGAACTCTTAACGTCCTCTGGTTGGGTGGGTTTTCTCGGGGATCTCCCGTTTCCCCCGTCCTTTCATTACGGCNACAGAATTTTTCGGCCACCAACAAAAGTTTTTTGTCACCACAAACGTTTATTTTTAGTGTTGAACTCTTAGCGTCCTCTGGTTGGGCGGGTTTTCTCGGGGATCTCCCGTTTCCCCCGTCCTTTCATTACGGCGCCGTTCCATACCTCGCTTCGCCCTCATCGGCTCTCAAGCAAGATCTCGCTATTCAGAGCTGCCCAAATCTCTTCACTCTCTCTTAGCGTCCTTCACATTGTATTCCATTTACACTACGACAACTTTTTTTGGAGTAATCAGGTGGCATAGGCGGCTGAGGAATGGCTGTGCGTCGTCTTTAGCGACGATTCCAGGCTTCGTCTCGACGTACCTAGACGACGACCACGCTCGAGTGTGGAGCAGCACTGGGCAGCGCACAAACATGGACTTCATTGCTGAGCGTAGAACTGCTGGCGCCATGTTGTAGGGAACAGTCTCCTGTGGTCCCTCGTAGGGACTACGGGAACTTCGATGGCACAACCATGTATTTCACTTTATTTTGCGGCTTCCTGTTTTTATGAATTAAACGTTAAAGCTAATTCATAACTGAAAGGGATTATGGGCGTAGCTAAATAATGAGTCATGATTAGGTAGAGCACAGCAGTACAAGATGGAGTTTATTGAACATAAGGGTTATACAATAACTATTTACGCGACTATTGATCGGGGCAGCTTAAACGGAACACCAAGATGCTAATTAATTGTATTAAGTATTATTACCTCACGACATTACTATTACAGTTTAATTAGAATGTTCTCACCTTGTTCATGTTGCCGGGGGCTGATTCTAGGAGGCGGTTAACGACGGCCGGGCACACCCATATTCAGTGGTCTTCTCGTTCCAGTGGACCGACGACAGAAGACGCCGCTCCCGGTGTTACGCTGGCCTATATCGGGTGCATTGTTTAATATTTTCGGCTCCGTTTACTGGCCAATAGAGGGTATTTCTGCAACTGTCTTTCGAAAGGTGTTATTGCAATCACGCTCGGGCTCTGGTTCAATGTTTGAAGGTGTGATCAGGCAGGCCGTCCAGCTAAGGCCTGATCACTTCATAACAATGTACTTCACTTTATTGCGCGACTCAAACAGGCAGTTAATTTTCCAGTGAGATAGCGCCGGCCCATATAAAACATGGGTTTCCCGGGAATGCCTCACATGTTGTGGTCACCCATCCTTGTCCAACCTGATCTCCAGAATTGTCGCTTGTAGAACACGTATAGAGCCACATGGGACGCCAGCTTCAGCCATCAATGGGTCTGAATAATTTGAAGTGGCAGTTGCAACAAGCATGGGACGGTCAGAAGGATTGTTTCAGGCGTCACTGTGCCTCTATGCCGGGCGATATCGTTTCATTTATCCATGCTAGAGGTGGTGCAACAGTAAATAATTTTTTTTAAGTGGAAAATTGTTTTATTTGTCTCAATGTTGTAGTCAGTTACTTGTTCTATCGCTACCACTGGTTGTAAAAGGATTCATTCAACTTTAGTGTCTCCTGTATAATGCAATTTTTCCAACAATGAGGTGATTCAGTTGTGTGCCACACTTCATATACCTCTGCTTATCTTTCTATTACAGTCAGGGAAAGTTAAACTAATATTTATTTTTCTCAATCTTATTTGCTTTATATGTAAATTGTATACGCTTCTAGAGTTTCTGTTGGTAAAGGGAGGCAGAGTGCATAACACAAATTCAAAAGCAATATCGCGCACTTATTAACAAAGAGATGAGCTAAATGAAGATTCAGGACATTGAGATGCGACGAAATTTCATATGTAAGAGCAACTACGTTTCATCACTGTCTACCACGCCTCTTTTTCCGATTCGTCTGTTTGTCGCTAAATTTTATTTTGTGGCACAGATCTTCAAAAACCAAGTGCAGCAATCGATACAAAGTAACTCTTAGAGACATAAGGGAACAAACGTGAAAATTCAGACAAATGGACGAGAACTCTATGAAAAGGAAAAATGGAAAAACGGTATCGTCACGAAAACATGTTAAACCTACTGGCATTGTACCACGTATAAATAGCTACATGCAAAGATAAACTGACAAGAAATAACGGTTCGAAGGGAAGAAAACGGAATGCAACATTAGGCAATTTTAACATTCCAGCCGAAATTAATGTAACAAACTGAATATGTTTAATGTGACGGAATTTGATGTTTTTATCCTTATGGAATTATTTTAAAAATGCAAATACCCGCACACGGCCGTGGGTGCTCCAAAACACATTAACTACTTGTTGTATAGGCTGTTCACAGTTGTATGAGAACTATTTAAATTGACCTTTGGAAAATGTCACTGCCCGTACCTGCAGAATTTTTTTAATTAACCTTTGAATAATGTCACTGCCCCTTCCTGCATATAATTTCACGGGCACGTTNGTACCTGCAGAATTTTTTTAATTAACCTTTGAATAATGTCACTGCCCCTTCCTGCATATAATTTCACGGGCACGTTGACTGTTATGTGGCTAGTTAAGTTGGTAACGACTAAGAGGCAGAATTAAAAGAGTTAGGTAAACATGTGTGAATACAGAAATTATTTATTTTGCTTTCTATATTTTTTATGGATATAAGTGTAAGAACTAGCAAATTTGTGAAAAATGTACTTCACCAATAATTTTCCAGTTTTACTTGGTCGACGCATGTAGGAATTGATGAGGCAACTGCAATGTTAATTTTACATGTGGTAGAAGAATACACAATGTGCGTACAAGTATATCTTCAGCAGGGCTTTCAAAAGTACTCAGTTTACCGTGAACAGCCTTTATAAACATTTAAGTTTTCTTGTGAACTTATCTGAAGGTAGCTTGGCATCACAGAGAACAATTCAAATTCGGGAATGTGTTGAGCGGATGAAGATATGATGACAAGTTCGTCTCCTGGGAGCACCAAGTTACAGTCCCGCGCTAAATCATCCACTACATCCAAAATCTTCGCAAACGGACCGCATATACATGTCTTGTAATTTGCAGTCAGCTTCAGCTTCCCGGCGAAGTATCCCCCAAGTTATTGGCAGTCAAGTCGTCGCGAAAACTGCAGTTTCTCCAACGTTCCACAGCCAAGCCATGTGTGGGTACAGCCAGCCAACTGTGGCGCCTACCTCTTGAAGATCAACGAGTCTCGTATAATATGGAACTTGCGATAAACTCATCCACGTAACCTGGATAGAGGAATTTTTTTTATTAAAGTTTACGGGTGTTCTGGAACATGGTCTACTTTGCTATATATCCTTTACCATATCAGCTCAAAACTTACTTGTTGTTAGTTAAAACAGGAAAACATGCGGAGCACAATAATTTAAGTACTACGCTCGATCGTAGTACAAAAACATTTAAACTGACCTTTATTAGTAGCAATAAATAAATTTTCAACGGAATTGTCTCTTTCTGGTTCTGATGGAGTCCGGTTTATTTCTAATAAATTTATCATTTCACAATTTATTTTTCTATGTTTTGTTTTCGGTGATGATCTCAAATGTGCTATAAACTGGTCTGAGGTGAGGAGAAGTCTNCAAGTCGTCGCGAAAACTGCAGTTTCTCCAACGTTCCACAGCCAAGCCATGTGTGGGTACAGCCAGCCAACTGTGGTGCCTACCTCTTGAAGATCAACGAGTCTCGTATAATATGGCACTTGCGATAAACTCATCCACGTAACCTGGATAGAGGAATTTTTTTTATTAAAGTTTACGGGTGTTCTGGAACATGGTCTACTTTGCTATATATCCTTTACTATATCAGCTCAAAACTTACTTGTTGTTAGTTAAAACAGGAAAACATGCGGAGCACAATAAATTAAGTACTACGCTCGATCGTAGTACAAAAACATTTAAACTGACCTTTATTAGTAGCAATAAATAAACTTTCGACGGAATTGTCTCTTTCTGGTTCTGATGGAGTCCGGTTTATTTCTAATAAATTTATCATTTCACGATTTATTTTTCTATGTTTTGTTTTCGGTGATGATCTCAAATGTGCTATAAACTGGTCTGAGGTGAGGAGAAGTCTNAATTTATTTTTCTATGTTTTGTTTTCGGTGATGATCTCAAATGTGCTATAAACTGGTCTGAGGTGAGGAGAAGTCTGTTTAGTAAGTCTGCATTGGTATCAGTTCTTGATGTTTTCCTCATAAATAGTTCCCTAAACCACCTATTATGTTGTTCCTCACCTCTTGGACTTCTTCGGAGTATTGTCCAATTGGCAGAATGCAAGTTTCAATTATATCCTTTCCATGAAATAATATTTTATGCAGGCTCACAGGCATTGGATACCATGAATAGTTTTGGAGGTAAAGGTCCAGTGTTTCCCTTAAGAAGACTTCAATTTGAACCACATTAATTTTGTGATCAGAATTTACGCATTCTAGAATAACATCTTAACGTTTAATAAAGTCTAGATTTACTCCTGTTATCTCAGCCGAATTTTCAGCATTTGCAATTTAAGCTTTTAGCTTGTTCTTGAATTCGTAGGTACATGCGAGTGGTGAGATTAGTATCTACCATTAATGCAAGCGCTTGTTCTGGGGTAAATGATGATGGCTTTTAAAATAAGGACTTGCGGATATTTTTAATAGTCGTACCCCTACTCGGCGATGCAGCCAAAAGTTATTTTACAATTGCTGCAGAATCTATTTTGCTTTCCTTCCTTAATTTAATTTCTGCCGCAGTATTCAGTTCTTGGCTGGTTGACTGCACGAGGTGTACTTTTAGATATTTAGCCTTTGGGCCACAAGCACTAAAAGGTTTTGTTGGCCGGCCAGGTCAAATTGTGGAAGCATCTGGTCTGGGCGTAGTTGGGACAGCATTAAATATATTATTCGGAAAAGTAATATTTTCAATAAGCCAAGATGAATAAGTATCGAGAAAACGGTGTCGATGCCTCCCAACTTTTTCCCATTTGTTATTCAATTCATGGCAAAATTTCCAAATTATCTGTTTCAGGCCGTTGAAATCAATTTCAGAATTACCTATAGCTCCCATGTTTTGCATAGCATGAGCAATTAAGGCGTCAAACTTCGATATCTTCGGATTTTCGGCCCATATATTGAAAAGGGCCTTCCGAGAAATCGAGANGCAATTAAGGCGTCAAACTTCGATATCTTCGGATTTTCGGCCCATATATTGAAAAGGGCCTTCCGAGAAATCGAGACGTCATTCCCTTAAGAAGGTCACCAAAATTTAGATCACAAATTTCCGCAAAATGTTTTTCATTATTTTAATACACAAAAGTTCTGGCTTTAATATCCATGCAGTCACAACGGTGAAGTATTTGAAGTCTGTACTAAAACCTTAGATAAACTTATAAAATAACTTTCATGTCGAAATAAATCACATACCTTTTCAACAAAGTTTTACGAGTCGACACACGCTAATATAGACTTTTCATAAACATCAGTAATANTTCAACAAAGTTTTACGAGTCGACACACGCTAATATAGACTTTTCATAAACATCAGTAATAGCACAAACATTCAGTAATTACAATCTGCGGATAAATTCAGCTTTTAATGTTACTCGTGAGGCGCACAGGTCAAGTAAACAGGACGAACTGAATCGCTGTATTCACAACTGTGAGTGGCGGTGCAAGTTCGGGCAGGTTCAAGTGCTTACCACCCCTGCCGATTCGCATTTCAAGGACAGTAAATGCTGTTGTCATATGATATGAACATTGGCCCTATCGATAAAAAAAAACAGAAACAGACACTTTCTGATAGTTTGTTAAATTAAATTATTTCCTCCTACATTGCCAAAATTACACANGCAATTAAGGCGTCAAACTTCGATATCTTCGGATTTTCGGCCCATATATTGAAAAGGGCCTTCCGAGAAATCGAGATGTCATTCCCTTAAGAAGGTCACCAAAATTTAGATCGCAAATTTCCGCAAAATGTTTTTCATTATTTTAATACACAAAAGATCTGGCTTTAATATCCATGCAGTCACAACGGTGAAGTATTTGAAGTCTGTACTAAAACCTTAGATAAACTTAAAAAATAATTTTCATGTCGAAAGAAATCACATACCTTTTCAACAAAGTTTTACGAGTCGACACACGCTAATATAGACTTTTCATAAACATCAGTAATAGCACAAACATTCAGTGATTACAATCTGCGGATAAATTCAGATTTTAATGTTACTCGTGAGGCGCACAGGTCAAGTAAACAGGACGAACTGAATCGCTGTATTCACAACTGTGAGTGGCGGTGCAAGTTCGGGCAGGTTCAAGTGCTTACCACCCCTGCCGATTCGCATTTCAAGGACAGTAAATGCTGTTGTCATATGATATGAACATTGCCCTATCGATGAAAAAAACAGAAACAGACACTTTCTGATAGTTTGTTAAATTAAATTATTTCCTCCTACATTGCCAAAATTACACACTGTGCGCCGGCCAACGTCATCTTGAATTTCCCTTTTTCCCTTTTTCTCTTAAAAATTTCCTTTTTTCCCTTAAAATCTCCCGTTTTTCCCCCAAAATCACCAAAGTCCTCATTTGCTAAGAACGAGTAATTTTTTTTGCAAAAACGATCCTTTGGATGATTTAGGGTGGGGGGGGGGCTCTTTATTTTCCCGTGATCTTGAGTTTCGACCTTGACCTTGACCCTGTGCACGGTGATCTTGGATGACGTTGAACCCAAAAAATGCACAAAAATTATATAGCCCCCAAAAAATTTTATGAAAGTTTAAAAGAAATTGAAAAAAAAAAAAATGAAAAAATTATTTAAAGATATACATATAGGATGTCCGAGGTTCGATGACAGGTGGACCAACTAAGCTCGCGACATGACCGACCCTCACCAGGTAGACCAGTATCAATCTCGTCAACCAGGTTAGATATCGATGACCTGAACCATAACCTTCAACCTTGACTATGGATGACCTTGAAGCCAAAAGTTCTAAAAAGAATCACATAAATGTTCAAATAATTCTATCTAATTCCAAAAAATCCTTAACACTTGACTCAAGACTCAAGACCCGAGATTAATGAGCTTGACACAAGACCCTTAACAATTTAACTTAAACCCCAAAAAATCCTAAACATTCTAAAATTCCTTAAAATCCTAAAACTTAAATAAAAAATTACACAAAAAAATTAAAAATTGTAAACTCTAAAAATGTATTAAAAAATTACTAAAAACTAACTATATAAAAATGTATGTAAAAAACTTACATTTCCGGAGGTTTCCTCAGTACCACGTCCAGCAGATGACTGACACTCACCAATGTTTCTCATTTGTTAATAAGTTGGTTCGCCTCCAAGCCCTCCACCAATATTTCTCAATGGTTGATTACTTGTGCTCGCTTACTCATTCCGTCGTATGCAGCCATCTTGCTTTTTTTTCTTTTGTCATTTGTTTTAATTTTCTACTACTAGGTGATACCAGTGTATTAATTATCGATTTAGTCGCCAGAAATGCTGTCGATTTAGCCACCATGTTCGTTGTCAACCTTGACCTTACCCCTAATGACATTTAACTTGAAAAATCGAGAAAATCACAGTCCATACAATTATGAATAACTAACTGGTCACATCACGGCACCATACCGACTAACACTACTAATTAACGACTGACTGCACCCAAGATCGACTCCACCGAAGACTAAATCCACCCAGGAATAACTCCACCCAATATTGACTCCACCCAAGACTAACTACACCTAAGATTAATTGAACCGAGACTAACTCCACCCAAGACTAACTCCACTCAAGACTAACTCCACCCAAGACTAACTCCACCCAAGACTAACTCCNCTAAAAACTAACTATATAAAAATGTATGTAAAAAACTTACATTTCCGGAGGTTTCCTCAGTACCACGTCCAGCAGACGACTGACACTCACCAATGTTTCTCATTTGTTAATAAGTTGGTTCGCCTCCAAACCCTCCACCAATATTTATCAATGGTTGATTACTTGTGCTCGCTTACTCATTCCGTCGTATGCAGCCATCTTGCTTTTTTTTCGTTTGTCATTTGTTTTAATTTTCTACTACTAGGTGATACCAGTGTATTAATTATCGATTTAGTCGCCAGAAATGCTGTCGATTTAGCCACCATGTTCGTTGTCAACCTTGACCTTACCCCTAATGACATTTAACTTGAAAAATCGAGAAAATCACAGTCCATACAATTATGAATAACTAACTGGTCACATCACGGCACCATACCGACTAACACTGCTAATTAACGACTGACTGCACACAAGATCGACTCCACCGAAGACTAAATCCACCCAGGAATAACTCCACCCAATATTGACTCCACCCAAGACTAACTACACCTAAGATTAATTGCACCGAGACTAACTCCACTCAAGACTAACTCCACCCAAGACTAACTCCACCCAAGACTAACTCCACCCCAGACTAACTACACCCAAGATTAACTGCACCGAAGACTAACACCACCCAAGACTAACTCCGCCCAAGACTAACTCCGCCCAATACTAACTCCGCCCAAGACTAACTCCACCCAAGACTAACTCCACCCAAGACTAACTCCACCCAAGACTTACTCCACCAAGACTAACTCCACCCAAGACTAACTACACCAAAGACTAACTCCACCCAAGACTAACTCCACCCAAGACTAACTCCATCCAAGACTGATTCCTAAGGAGACTGACTTAACCCAAAACTATCTCCTGACGAGACCAGTTCCTGCAAAACTGGCTAAACCAATAACCAGCCATACCACCCACCTATACAATCAAATGATGATGGAAAATCTAAAATAAAAATCTCCTTATAAGAGTCGTATAGCTAAACTCTTAGCAGAAAATCTTCGCAAAACATTTTTACCAGAGCCATCTATACGAAAGGCTAATACTAACTTACCAAGCCAACTTACTAGACCAACTGATTAAGCAAACCAACTAGTTGCGAAACATTTCTCAAATTATTTTCCTAATTTCATTCGTTCGCCTTAAAGAATTCAGTTGATTTTAAATGACCCGAGTAAGGCATAATACTTAAAATCAAACTATAACCCTCCTACTGCATATACTCACATAAATTTGACCTAAAACATGCTCTCAATTTATTTCTTACACAACTTAATTAATAAATCTTTCAGAGAAGCAGAAGGGACCGTGTAAGTAATTTAACACACATTACTACATATATAAATTGTATTTATTTACTTACTGTATACCTTCTATCTTTCTAATTATTTTGAACATTTCATCTTCACATTTCTCACATGTTGCAGATCGTGGATAGTAACTAACATTCCTATCTGATGTAACCCCGATTATTCAGTTCATCGATTATTGAAGGTAACTCAACAATGCGTGAGAAATCCCCATGTTTTTGCAGGTCAATCAAATATATAGGTATATCAACACGTTCATTCGGGTCTTCGGGAAATATATAATAAGCGTTATTGATCCCTTAGCCTTCTTCACGCCACTTATCGAAGTAAACTCGTTGGTGAAACGTGTGGAACATTGAGATAATCATTATCCTTCTCATCAGATACTTCATCAACACTGTCTTCATAGTCATTATCATCAATGCCGTCCTTATGATCGCCTTCACCTACTGTTTCATCCTTAATATCAAGTTTACTTTTCTTTGCAGGGATTTCACATTAATCAACAGAATTTCGAGCCGACTACTTTTTATTCTGAAGTACGTTTATTTCACGCGAACTTCTTGCAAGTGTACATGTCACACATACTGAGTCTACCAAACCTCGCAGACATCTCATTCTGTTATCAGCATTAACTGTCCCATCGTAATCGTCTGTGGAATCAGTACCCATCGATGCAGCAGGGTTATTGATGATATCACTTGCTGGCCCTCAAAAGACGAATCCTTGCAGTTCTTTATTTGGTTCTTCAATGTATCACCTTGCATAACCTGCATGTGCCTATTTTCGAAATGCTTCATCCGACAAAAAGCACTCTCCGGACGGGCGGTTCTCTCATGTCGCCGAGCATGACAGCTTTTGCTGAAGATATTTCTACACTAGCAACACTGTTTTACATATAATTATCCAGAAGTGGGTGAAGGTGCATCCATGGAGGTAAGCTCTACAGTATACTTCGTACAATCATTAGCTTGCATCATCTTCATGAAAAAAAACTAAGTCCTTTACCACTTAATAACACGTTTTATCAGTGAGATTTTAGCATTTTATGCCTCCATTCATCCTGACATTTTATCTAGTTTTGCGAAGATTTTTGGCGATGAGGTTAGCTCTAAGACTCTCATTAAGAGACTGTTTTCGAGATTTTCAATCTTCGTTTGATTGTATAGGTGGGTGGTAGAGCAGGTTGGTCTTGTCAGTTGGTCTAGCCAGTTTTGCAGGAACTGGTCTCGTCAGGAGTTAGTCATGGGTTAAGGCAGTCTCCGTAGGAACCAGTCTTGGGTGGAGTTAGTCTTCGGTGGAGTTAGTCTTGGGTGGAGTTAGTCTTGGGTGGTGTTAGTCTTGGGTGGCGTTAGTCTTCGGTGGAGTCGGTCTTGTGTGCCGTCAGTCGTTAATTAGTAGTGTTAGTCGGTATGGTGCTTTGATGTGACCAGCTAGTAATTCATAATTGTATGGACTGTGATTCGATTTTTCGAGTTCAGTGTAATTGAGGTAAGGTCAAGGTCAACAACCAACATGGTGGCTAAATCGACAACACCTCTGGCAACTATATCTATAATTAATACACTAACATTACCTAGGTGTTAAAAATTAAAACAAATGACAAATGAAAAAAAAAGCCAAGATTACCTTATACGACAGAATGAGCAAAGGTGAGGGAGGTGGAGGCCTGGCCACTAATCAACCAAGAAGAAACAATTGTGGTGGGTACTTTGACAACAGGGATTGGTATTTCAAATCAAATTATTCAGCAGAGGGTATTTTAAAAATAATATGTTTGCGATCGGTGGACCAGTCTCTGAGTGGGGCTGAATTCGAATAAGAATCTTGATGAAGTGATTCGTTTTGCCAAATTAGGAGAATGTATTTAACAATTTATCATAAAACTGATATTAAGGTAGGGGGTTTATTTTAGAATAGAGATTTAAAATGGCGATACTCCTAAATATCGGAATCTATTTTATATAGAATAGGGTAGGTTTTGAATGATGCCGTGTTCATAGATCGAAAGCCTCCTACAATACAGTTGTCAGACGTGTTTTCTAGCCACGCAGGCACTGCCTCTAAACTTCTGAAACTCCCTGGATGTTTGATGGAGGGCCGTTGAACTGAGAGTGTTGCACTAAGGCAACCTTAGTTGTTACTTCAGAGTTGCAGTTTATTCAAACATACATCGAAGTCCTCCCACAAAGTCACACCGGGTTCGATTCCCGGTGGGGTCACCCCCGGCATTTCAGCATGTGGGAATCATCCCGGACGATGCCGCTGGTCGGTGTGTTTTCTCGGGGGTCTCCCGTTTACCTCCACCATTGCATTCTGGCGCTGCTCCACATCCTATTCGTTACACCCTCACCGGCTCTCAAGACCTCGTTGCAGGTAAATTGGACATAACTGATTCCAACTTGGGATTTGTAAACTCTGAACACTTGTAAGGTTACTTCTACTACAGGTTGGAAAGATCAATTTTAAAAGTTTGGTAAAGGGAAAATTTTCGCCGCTAGGTACCAAATTTTCTATATTTTATACGTTAAAAAACAGGATGATAATCATAAATCAAATATTAAATATCCTCGTAACTAAGTAAAATCTTTATCTTTTGTTATTCACATAGAGGCGGAAATTTGTCCAATGCTGAACTCTCCCATAAGAAATCTCGTCTTGTTCCTAACCTGAGTAGACTCAGCCTTAGCACTGGTAACGCTGGTTCGTGGTGCCACAGTAAGAGGAGTTGTGAACAGACGAGAGTATACACGCACGTAGTGAGGTCAACTCGCTGTGTAGGCACGGGTGGCCGGCCACGTGTCTGGTGACAGGGGGTGGTAATGTGTTCCGGCGAGGGCAAGCAGTCTGGTGGGGCTGGGGTAAAACCAGCTGTGCTTGGAGCTGCTGGAGTGTCGATTGCTCGAGTGGTGGGTGCAGAGGTAGCCGCGTGGCACTACAGCCTCGAGTGTTTGCCTCGCAGAGTGCAGTCGCTCTCCTGTGGGTGACGAGTGACTACTTCACCCCCCTTCCCCTCCTCCCAAAACACTGGGCCTTAGGGCTGTCAAACTCAAACTGCTGTGATGGCAACAAAATGTAATCAAGTAGGGAGTGAAGAGGTCTGGGTGGCTCTTAACATCAAGGTCTTGAGAGCCGATGCCATTGAAGTGAGGTGAGAATGGAGCAGCGTCGGAATGCAAGAACGGGGGAACAGGAGATCACCAAGGAAACCCGCCAACGAACGGCACCGTCCGGTACGATTCCCACAAGCGAAAATCCGGGAGTGACCCCGCCGTGAATCGAACCCGGTTCGCCTACCACTACACCACCTTGGCCACAAATGTACTCAAGAAGTTATAACGGGACGTATATCGAGAAACCAAAATAAATCCATTCTTTATTGTTCTTACACAACTGAAAGTGACACAAAATAAATGAATGGAATGAAAACAAACGCAAAAACAGCCACTATGAAATAACGGAATTAGGAAAGCATACACAGATATGGAAAATACAACTTGAAGTCTGGCACCTCTTTTTGGCTACCAAAGGTTCAAAATATGATTTAATATCTTGGCTTAAAACCACTCTGTTTATACTTTTAAAATGTTTTTCTCTGAGCTGGCTTATTACTTTTATTTGCTAAACTTTGGAAAAGAAAAAAACTGTTTATGGTTATGTCTGTTTCACTTCCTGTTGAACACGTATAACTTAAAAATAGGTATGTCGCGCGCCATTTTCACGTTTAATGTACGAAGATACTAAACGTGGACAATGTTTCACTTTTTTTTTTTTTTGCGATAATAAATTGGGACCATACGAATATGAACCAGGGGCTGCAAGTGACGCTCGCTTGACAAGTCAATCATACTGTAACTTTCTGCAACTGCAGTTACGTGTGCTTCTCGTGGATGTCCTGATGGATCTGATACACCGCATGTAGTTCATGCATGACGGGACGCCATCACGTTTCAATATAGTTTCCAGAGCCTGTCTGGATGAGCGGTTCTTGCACAGGTAGATGGGTCGAGTAGGAATAACCGCTTGGCCTGCACATTCTCCTGGTCTTAATCCAATTTATTATCACGAGNCGTTCTCCTGATCTTAATCCAGTTTATTATCACGAGGACAAGTGCATCGTTTACGCAACACCTGTTACGAACATTTCAATGCTCCGCCAGCGTGTAGGNCATTCTCCTGGTCTTAATCCAATTTATTATCACGAGGACAAGTGCATCGTTTACGCAACACCTGTTACGAACATTTCAATGCTCCGCCAGCGTGTAGGACAAGGTTGCAAGCATATACAGTGCACACCTGGGGTATTGAAATGTGTCAGTCACTGATTGGAGATGTGCAGGATATTTTTATGTGGGCATTTTGTCTTTAGGCGGCAGCGATACAGTTCCAGGCACGTAGGTAATATAAATAGTTCCTGCGGGAGATTGCAAACTAACTGTCGACAGAAACATACAGGCAGCTTCAGTTATGTAAGCTTATCAATGTACGGTACACGTTTTTTTAAATAAAATGTTTAAAATATCTACCATCGTCTGTACAGTGAGCCCAGCAGCATGCCATACACGCATGTAAGTAGTATTGCCTACGTGCTAAACACTGTATCGCTGCTGCCGAAACATGTATGTAGTATTGCCTACGTGCTAGGCACTGTATCGCTGCTGCCGAAACATGTATATAGTATTGCCTACGTGCTAGGCACTGTTTTGCTGCTGCCGAAAGTTTGTGTGGGTTTTAAACGCAAACGGTGCGTCACGGGCAATTACAACAAGAAGAGTTTTGTTAATTATGTCACTCTGTTCAATAAACCAGCATCAAACGTTGATAAATCTTGACTGTAAAATGTTGTATGCAGTAAGAGTGTGGCCACCCCTGTTATTTTACTTACGGGGGCAGGTATTAGTAAAGCTTTACTCTTGGGTTTAACATACCGATAACATTTAATAAAAGGTTCGGAGAATGGTTTTTGTATTTCACTACTTTTCCGATATTTTGGAAAAATACATTTTAAAATATTAATTTTCAAAGGTCATTTCTTCCTTGATATTCAGTTTAGGCATAAAGTAACCGGCATATTTCCCTATTTATTTTGCTTTAGGAATCATCCATGAAGTTTCTCAGTCGAATTTCGCCCAGTCCTGTATAGTATAAGCAAAGGCCTATTGGAAAACTAAATGAAGACAAACGTCACGTCACTTTTAGATCATACGATTTTAACGATTGGCAAATCGACGAAAAGTTAGTCCTCCTTATCTTTAGTCCGTGCCTCCATTGTGCGTACGCTGTGAACGTTATCACCAGTGTGTGAACTTTGAGCACGTGATACTATGAAATTACCTAAAAAAAATAAATGTCACTTCTTCGTCAATTCCTACCCTTATTTGTATAAAACACAAACGAATATGTTTAAGTTACTTCTAATTTGAAATTTATATTATCAGTAAAGCTCACATAGAATACACTAATTTTCCTAATTTATTGACATATCTGACAAGTGTATTAGTTATGCAAGTATAGCTACTCCGCGCAAAGTGAGAAACTAAATTTAATTAAAATATTTAGAAGTAACTTACATTTATAGTTTTATTTATTTCATGCAATTAGCACCTATTTGTACACGTTACGATCTACGGTACTTTAACTACGAAAACGATTCAACTTTTTTTTAATATGGCAGATATATTCACATGATACCCGGGATTATATATTTGCTAGAAACCGAAACGCAAAACAAAATTAGGTTATTCTCTAAATAATAAAACTACTATTCCTAATTCAAGTAGTTCATTTAACGTTATACGTTACGTTATTAAAACATATTTTATAGGATATATTTTATTTGCATGAGTGTTATCAAAGTCACATTTTATGTATTATTAATTGTAAAATGTTACATTAATTGTAAATTTCTAAAGCGTGGAGGTGTAGATTCTTCTATGCCAACTGCAAAAGCATATGTAACAGCCCGGATAATTTTTATCAAGATAACCAATTTAATTTGTATGGTTCGCCTAATAATTCAGCGTTGAAATTCTCATTAAACGAAAGGGTTTCAATTTCTGCTGGCGATTGTGTCTGCTGCTGATGCACGACGTTCTCGTATTTCAAAGTGACTTTATCACGCGCGATGAAATCAGTTTACGACCCGCTTCTCAGCCTACGAGGTAATACATAACAAGATATCAGCATAAGAAAAGGAGTTTGGTACGCTTCAGCCAAAGCTCAAGTGGAAGAAGTGCTTCCTTGAATTCGTTACCGTCACGTAATTGCTGGAGTCGATTGGCGGGAATATCTAGAGCTCCCGATGCAGAAGTCGTGGTTCATTGCCCTGCATAAATAACGAAATTAACGTAGTTTGCCCCATTACGTTCAAAACTGTGTACTTCCAATTGTAAATAAATAATTATGTGACGTATATTTATTTATTTTTTATTTTTTTATTTTTTTCTTGGCCCTGTCAGACCCAATTAAATATACATTTTCTGGTGTTGCAAATAAGAAATACTTTGTTTCGTGCTGTTATTTATCCCACGCAGTACTTCCTACGTTATTCCAACAAATGAACTCTTGTGATACGTGTTCCGCAATTGTAACGTGAACCATTCACAACCTAGACCCGTAGGCACGGTTCTCGAATCATCCACAAGAGAGATCACCGGGCACTCATCCTGGATGTGTTGTGCCGCTTTTCTTGTGACATCTGACTAGACTTCCAATTGATATTGTACAGGATGTTTCAGTAAAAGCATGAGAAAACGAAACTGAGAATAGGGGCCGCATCACGGAACGTTTTGAGATAGGGAACGTGCGGTCCAGGAGGCCTGCTAAAGGAGGTACGGGCGTAAACGTGTGGGCGACCCATGCAGTAAGTGCGGTTCACGTATCGTCCGCAAGGTGGCTCTGTCGCCCGTGCGTTGCCACAGTACGAGCGTGTATCACCGTCAGACGCAAACCTCGCGGTATATTTGAACGGATGGCGCAGAATCTCGTGTGCCGTGGTAGTGCTTGCGTTGAGGTCGGTGGCCGTCAGTTTGAGCAACTCTTGTGAGNTGCCACAGTACGAGCGTGTATCACCGTCAGACGCAAACCTCGCGGTATATTTGAACGGATGGCGCAGAATCTCGTGTGCCGTGGTAGTGCTTGCGTTGAGGTCGGTGGCCGTCAGTTTGAGCAACTCTTGTGAGCCACATACTGACACGTCAACACCAGTCCGTCAGTGGAGTGGTTCTGCACAGTACTACCTGTCAACGCGCAATGCCAATAATACACGTAACCAATACATACACCTGTATTCGTGTTAGACATGTTTGCGCTCATGTCTCCTTTCGCTGGCTTCGCGATCTCAAAATGTTCCGTGANACACCTGTATTCGTGTTAGACATGTTTGCGCTCATGTCTCCTTTCGCTGGCTTCGCGATCTCAAAATGTTCCGTGACGTGACCCCTATTCCCAGTTTCATTTTTGGCACGCTTTTATTGAAACACTCTGTGTCGATGTTACATGTTCTGCTCAATTAACCTACTCTTACACCAGATCTAATGAAAATAGGTTGTATAAATACTTACAAATAACACAAAAGATCAAGTTTCTGGAAGTACTACCTACTGTAATGGCAGATGAGATTTTTTAAATAAGTAATTAAGCATCTGTCAGTGTGCCAAATTTTATTTTTAAAAGCTTATTGTTCTGGAACACTTAAGAATAAAAATAAGTACGTTGTTCAAAAATAAGTTTCTGGTCCAATTGATTTCCGTAAATTCAGGAGATCTACTGTAACACTGCTTGTACGACATATTTTGTGGGAACAGGATGAGTAGTTACAGTGATGTAATGTACAAGATTAATTAACAGGTGGTGTCGCTTTCCGAGTTTTGCGAATTAAAGATGGTACTAACTGAAAAATGTTATGTAACATTAAGATACTACCAAAATACGAAATTATGTTTAAATCGCTCTGATGGTTCCTGAAATAGCCTGTAGAGCCCAGCTAGTATAAAATGTCTCAATTTTTAAACAAAATTCTATAAGGCTAGAAACGGATAAATACTAACTACAATGAGTGACTTGAAGTTGGTTAAATTCGGCATTATTGCAGTGAAGTGAAATGGAAAGATTTGGGCGGCTCTTAACATCGAGGCCTTGAGAGTCGATGAGGGTGAAGCGAGGGAAGTATGAAGCACCAACGGAATGAGGGGGCGGTGGAAACGGGAGATCCTCGAGAATACCCACCGGTCAGCGGCATTGTCCAGCACGATTCCCACATGCGAAAATCTGGNTGGAAACGGGAGATCCTCGAGAATACCCACCGGTCAGCGGCATTGTCCAGCACGATTCCCACATGCGAAAATCTGGGATCGAGCCCGCCGGGAATCGAAACAGGATCGCCTAGGTGGGAGGCGAGTAGTCTAGCCACTTCAACACCGCGGCCCCTATAGTATAAAATGAGATTATCATTGAAACCAAGCATACTGCTAACGCTCCAGTATTAATGTATGCACTTAATTTAGTAACATGAAATTTTAAAAAGTATTTAGATCGCCTACCAACTAATTAGTGGCATTTGGAGTATTGAAGCATTAGAACTTAAAAGCATGATGGTAAGAATGTCGTTTGAACGTAACTCATAATACCTCGTCACTTAAGTAGTCCCGACGGGGTCGCTCCCAGATTTTCGCACGTGGGAAATGTGCCAGATGATGCCGCTGGGTGGCGGGTTTTTCTCGGGGATCTTCCGTTTCCCCCGTCCCATCACCCCGGTGCTACTTCATACTCGCCCCGCTTCACCCTTATCGGCTCTCAATATCTTGATGTCAAAAGCCGCCAAAATCTCTCATCTAAGTAGCCCCTACCTTAATGGGTGTCTAGATCTGCCACTACTTGACCTCTCTCTACGAATTGCAAACAATTACGAAGCTTTTTGTAATATTTTCGGGGAACAGTTACTGTAAACAACTAAAAGGTTTTATGAAGTTGTACTGTTCCCTANGAAGCTTTTTGTAATATTTTCGGGGAACAGTTACTGTAAACAACTAAAAGGTTTTATGAAGTTGTACTGTTCCCTATAACCTACTTTTATTTATAAATGCTAAATCCGGGTCAAGAAAACGCTGAAATGGAATAAAATTAAAATTATTTAAACGTTAGTTTTAGTTTAAACCTGCTATGTCAGGGAAAAGAACATATCTGAAGATGGATGCAGTACGCTTTATTTGAGAAAAATGGCATAGAGGCAGCTGCAGAGAACTGCAGGCAACAGATGCACTGGGCTTTGACTTCAAATATCAGCCGCATGTGGGACAAGGCATTTGGAGGAAGGAGATAGGCAAAAGAAGAAGATGGAGGGTTACGGAAAAACCAAGTCAGTCAGAAAACAGGGGATTCCAAGAATCGATCACCTAAAGAAGACGAAATGCCAGCTCCATCTGAAATTCGTTTGTGTGGTGGAGTAAAGCTAAGGTCAGGAATTGGTGAACCGTTAACGCTTTCATTTCCATATTTCTCCTACTTACAAAGTAAATGTTCACCGTAAGTCGTATTCAGATATTTTCTTATCCTTATGCAGAGAACAACGGTCTTCGTGAAAGGATGATTTTACTTACACACTTAGAAAAATAAATATTAGAGGAAACCAACATTTGTATGGGGCAAACAGATCGCATGTTTGTATATGGCGAAACAAATATACTGTTTATGTAACAAATTAATTGCTTCGCCATTTTTTTTCGCACTAACCAAACAGCACATATTTTAATTAAACACTATTGTGTATTTATAGTGAAATTTCATATTGTTGCTGAAGCATGTTAAATTCATTTCACCAGGGATAAACGTAATTATATAACGCTTTTTCTATAACAACATTCGCAATTTTCGTTATCCCAGTGATATATTGGTTCATAGCATGGCATTTAGTAAAATTTAAAATCCATCTATAACTTAACCGAGATTCGAATACGCAGAGCTGGCTAACCAGTTTGATGTGGTATCCACTAGCCTGCCCTTTAAACACGCGAATTGTTGAACAGAATGTGATAAATACTTGTAACGAGTATTAACTTTAGGTTTGCTTTCACTTGAAATGTTCTAGGGAATAATTGCCTGATACTAAGCGTTCTTTCTTTTCGCATTGCTTAAAAACTTGAAAACTTCCATTCTGTGCCAATTCCTGTGAGCAGTGGTTGTGTACTTATCCTTGGCAATGATTTATTTATCAAGGGTCTCATGTGCACTTCATTTTATTTACGTACGAAATATTTGTTATTGTTCTATGAATAGTTATTATGTTATAATTTAGTCAACAATTGCAATTGTGAACACGTTATTTTCCCTAACGCTGAAGCACAGCATCTCGCAAAGNATGTTATAATTTAGTCAACAATTGCAATTGTGAACACGTTATTTTCCCTAACGCTGAAGCACAGCATCTCGCAAAGTGTGAAACTGAAAGAAAGGAGTGTCGTTAGGGAGAAGTTTTTCATAAGCCATATGTAAAATAATAACAATTTTCGTTGTGATATAATCATGTTGGTTCATAATTCGCAATTCACTAAAACTCAACATAACAACAAAAATATGACAATTCTGACGGGACTTGAACCCAGAGTGCTCGTTCAGAAGTCTCACGCTTTACTCACTGATCAGTACCACACACATTTCAGTAGGCACGGTGATACATGCACGTGTGTGTATATATTATTATATTCGTTTCACCCTCTTTGGGGTACGATGAAACAGTCATTTCTTTCAGTGTTGCTCCTTCCTTTGCACCCAGTACTTCTTCATTCTTTCAGATCTTCTTCATCTCTCCTCATCTGAGATGATGGGTTTCGACCTTATTTTAAATTTGTCTTGGAACCTTATCCCTTCGTCTTTAAATTTTATCTGTACTGTTCTATCAAGTAATGACTTTTCTGTAATTTTTAATTCTCTTAGGTCTTTTTCAATTTCTGTGAACCAATTAGCCTTCGTTTTGCGGTTACGGAAGAAATCAAAAATTTGTTTAGTTAATCTATTAGAATTCATTCTGAGAAGATGTCCGTAAAACTTTAGGCTCCTTTTGCGCATAGTATCCGAGAGTTTTTCAATTTTCTTGTATAGCGTTTCATTCTTGACGTATACTATATTATTGTCCTGAAATTTTGTTCCTATGATCTTTCTTAAAATTTTTCTTTCTTTTATTTCTAATTGTTCCAACTGACCTATGCGATTCAAGGTTAGAGTTTCTGCTGCATACAATGCTTCTGGCTTGACCACTGTTTTGTAATGTTTAATTTTGGACCCCCATGAAAGAGATTTCTTGTTGTATGTCTCTCTTGTCAATTGGAAGGCCAACTCCATCTTATTTTTTCTGGATTCTATTGCCTTGCGTTCTGCTGCATTCCAACTAATCCATTCCCCCAGATATTTAAATTCTTTCACTATTTCTATTTTCTCTTCTTGGACTTTTAAGTATTTATTTGGGTGTTTGATGTTTGTCATGATTTTAGTTTTTTCAAAGGAAATAGTAAGACCTATTTTAGCTGCTTGTTTTTTTAGTTCAAGGATTTGTTGTTTTGCTTCCTCCATTGTTTCAGCAATAAGAGCCATATCATCCGCAAAGGCAATGCAATTGATTTTGAGATTCTTCTTTTTGCAACCCAGTCTTATTCCACTTTTTATATTTTTGTTCCATTATCTGACTACTTTCTCAAGTGCACAATTAAACAATAATGTGTATATATATACATATATTATATTTCCATCATTCCAAATGTCTGTCATCACGCATTCAGTTCTGTAGTCAAGCCCGTCAGTCTCACGGCGGCACCCTTTGTAACTCTCCGCGCACGTATCTGGTTACCGGTGATATTGCCGCGCCTTCTTCAAACACGCTGCCTCGAACGCCCTTGGAGGACGGGGCAAGGAAAGGACGCAGAATAGCCGCATGCAATAATATGTTTGGTTGTGTTAACAAAACAAAACAAACCTTCTTCAACGTAAATAACATACCCTCCAAGTTAATATATTTAGTATCAGGAACCATTTTCTTTCAGCGCGTCTTTGACCGAACGAAGAGGCTCAGTGGTTGACCTTCAGGCTCGCATTCAGGAGGACATTGGTTCGATTGCCGGTCCGGCCATCCTGATTTTGGTTTTACATGGTTTCCTAAAATCACTCCAAGCGAATGCTGGCATGTTTCCTTACTACAGGGCATGGCCAATTCCTTCCCCGTTCCGGATTCTCTGAGCAAATTTCTCTATCTGTAAAGACCTTGCTGTGGACGAGACCATAAGCCCTACCTACCTACCTACTGAATGCTTATACAAAGTACATATCTGCAAATACATACACTATGATCTACTATTAACGTACCATACGGGCAGACTTTATAAAGGGATTCTAAAAAATGGATTTATATAAGGGCCCTACATCGAAAAACCTGTCTGGACTCTGTGTGTGGGTTATCAGTCACAGTGTGCTTGTGGACCACCACAGTAACGGGATAAAGAATAAAAACCTTTTCTCAGGTGCTTGGTGTTAACGATCCTTTTATATTTCGTGAACTGATTACAGAAAACTGTCAGGGTACATCCTTTGTAATTACAGTCTGTTATAAAAGTTTATCGTAGCTGCATCTGTCGCATTGGCAATTTATGATTTTGGTCCTTGCAAAAAATCAGTAACTTAAATAACATAGATAAACAGCATCACGGCACATGTAGAATCTTACTATTCATAAACGAGGGTCCAATGGTAGTTTCTTTCTATGCTGCTCACAAAAAGATTAGCAGATAACAGAATCCAGGATGTTATATTGAATAAAAGTAGTTTACATTTCATGTTGTACTCCTAATAACACATTAAGGGAGGAAAAAACAAAATACTCGTTTACATCATCCCAGTATGAAATAAACTACAGTCATACACTGAAAAGCAACTTAAACAAAGGAATCTCATCAGTGTCAATAACAAACAAAAGGGTCTTCTCAGATTCATTAACAAACCATTAAGCATTTCCTGAGGCAAATTGTCCCATTCCTCAACTGCGGCTGTTTTTAAGGCCTCAGTTTGAACATACTGTGTTTGTGTACTACAAGCAATACGCATGTCGCTGGAGGGGAAGACGCCAATGTTTACATTATACATGATACATATTAGGTACGACCCACTCCTACTAGAAACATATATATTACGTATTAGTTGGTGAACGGGAAATATTCTAAACATTTTGTGAGCAGCTGGGAATACGCTAAACATTTTGTGAGCAGTATATTTCGTGCAAAAGTGTTGATACATGTTTTGCAATGTAAAGTAGCAATGAGGATGAGAAATGATCTAACATTGCCCTGTGGCCGGTATGAGTAAAATAACGCACCAAATTGCAGTGTTATATCGTCGAGCGTGGAGAATTGTGTACATTTCCGGTCAAGCAGACGTCAAAGCCCTTCTTAGATTCGTGCGGCAAGTTAAAATACGGTGGCATTGCCTGAAACCAGTCTCGATCCACAAAAAAATTGGGCTGTTCAAGTACTCAAATAGTTTTACTCGCCACAGTATGTGAATATGTGGCTTTTTGTTTAGTAGGTTGCACAAAAGTGATATGTTATGCAAGTGTTATTTCACTTACATTTCAGTCAAAATATTACTCTTAATTTATAAATATTGTTTTTATTTAAATATAATATAGGAATGGTTTTATGAAGATATTAACGGCATATACTACAGAAAAACGTATCAAGTTACATTAGTTAGTTGCTTATAATTACACTTTAACGTTCTTAATTTAATTGTTTTACCACTGATGATAGTATGAAATTTTCACCCATAATACTAAAATTTAATATAGAGCTTGTGTATATAATTTGATGTATTCTGTTTAAAAAAAAAGTGGGAATTTCTATAACGTATTAGACCAATGCTTTATCATAAATTGGTCATATATTGAAGCTTTTAATGATATGCGATTTAATATAAAAATTTAAATACAATAACTGAATAGCGTTGACATATCTAACCTATCCCAACTAATTAACTACGTGCATGCCCCTGAACAAGAGCGAGTAGTATTTAGTTCTTTAGGAAGGCATACGAAACGTCTTTTAATGTGCGTAAATTAAAGTTACGTAAAAATATAACACAGCAAAACTGTGAATTCCAGGAAATGCATTTCTATATCCACGCCTACCCCCATCCAGATATATAATCCCGGTGATCAAGATAAATGTTATATGCTTTATTTGTTTTCCATCTCCGTGAAATCCAACTAAGAAATTAAGAGGGTGCTCCTTAACCCCTTAACATATATGTCAATTGCTGTAAGAAATTCGTAGGTGCTTGTCGCGCCAAACATTTTTTCTTATGCAACACCTGAAACGAAAAATTAATGTGAACGTTAAGGGGTTAAGAAAGCTTGTTACAACGTTGAAACTTGCAAAGTTTGTGTGTAAATATAGCTTATGTATGTGTATATATATGTTTTAATTTCGGAAAATGGCTCTTTAATGGATTGCTGTTTTATTCTTGACACTCGACAGCTATTTTTATATGGTGACACATTAATATTTGCATTCACGTAATTATGTCTATGACGGGGTCATATAGCCAATTAAATACACGTTATTGTAGCATGGTCACTTGAGGAACCTGTGATTAGTACGATAAATCAATCTAAGATAATAATGGTGCCCGGTGCACATAAAACGCAGCATGAGTGCATACTGCAATTTGTACTGCCAGTTGCTCGAACCACGACCATACAACTGGCCTAGAGCCGGCGATCAGAGATATCAACTCAGTATATTTCAGTCGTATATTGTAGTCGCTCATTTTATGTGAGACTGTACATTTAACAACTAGCGACATATTGTCTAGATGGATGTAAAATTTCTCAATATACTCCTTAGGGGTCAGAGTAACAGTCTAATGCTTTGTAAGCTTTCTTCAAGATTTAGTGCTAAATATTTCATTATAAATATACATATTCCTCCTTCAAATTACCTCATCGGTAGACCGTTACCATAAATTAACATTTTTATTGTGTAGATCATGTTATAGTGCTGGCAGCTAATTAGAGACACTTTGAAAACGGTTCCGGATATTGGCGTGAAAATAATTACCAGCCGGCTGGAACTCATCTTCTAAGTTGTAATTGGATCCTTTTCGCATTTCTCGGCGGTTCTGAGACGCTTTTAATTGGCCTTCGTGTGTCTCCAATCGGACTCCCCCAATTTGGAGACCGTGGGGCGAGAGCCGGTCGACATTTTTTTTTATTATCCAGCTGAGAAAACGCCACCCAGATAAATGGAAATTGGGTCATTTCCTCACGGGCAGATCTCGAAGAGGAAAAAGGAAATGGGGACATCCCAACAAGTTTCAGAAAAAAGTTACGTCGTCACTGGCGGGAGCAGCCAGCCATCCGTCATAAAGAACAGAAGGTTGTGACGTGCCAGGACTTCTTGGGTCCTGCGACCCGGAAGTAAAGCCCCGGGGTCATTTAAAAAATAAATGTTCCAAGCACGCATGGAGCAACTGCTGAAGCAGGTCCTATCTTCTCCGGTTTAACTGCTCATCGTAACGATATCAACCGAAAAACTTAAATATTTTAATTTGAATCTATGTCAGTACCATTAAGGGTATTCAAGTAGCTAAAATTATTTTCTACGTTTTTAGCATATTACACCCTATTTCATAATGATATGAATAATAGTCGGAAATAGTATCAAAGTGAGGAAAATATTTAAAAAAAAAACAATAAAATGNAGCTAAAATTATTTTCTACGTTTTTAGCATATTACACCCTATTTCATAATGATATGAATAATAGTCGGAAATAGTATGAAAGTGAAGGAAAATATTTAAAAAAAAAAAAACAATAAAATGATCTAAACATATTTTAATTTATATTTATTTTTCGCACATATCTAAAAATTGGCTGGATTGAATGTTAGCAACAATATGAAAATAATTGTTAATGTCATTAGAATGCCATGAAGATTATTTCTTGTAAATTCGCCGACATTTCAACATTGGCACTTGAATTTACCGCGAGTGAACGAAGTGTCGTTTCAAATAAATTGCAACATGCAACTCGTACTTCAGTTGACACTTCAGCTAAAGCAAAACTTAAAAAAAAATAAAAGTTTTTGAAAATGCTTACAAACCAAGATTTTGAGTTTAAATTATCGTATTTAAAATAAAACAAACGTGATAAATTTTATTTTTAAAACATTTTGATATATTTTATTAATATGCCGTAGATATCATGTCATGAATCCAAACATATCCCCAGTATTTAATTTAAAAAAATCATTTTGGCTCTTGATCAGCATTTAAAAAATCTGTTTCCTATATTTACAGAGGGGCGCAATGTGGATTGTGAACTTTGTCACCAATCTCTACGTGATATTCAAAAACTAGCTACAGCAGTCAAAATTATGCGACCGCTTTAGTTATTGTTGGTCTTGAAAAGCAATGTCGTATACAAAGGATGAAAATGTATTAAATAGTTTTCATAACATTAAAATACTTCAGGACGCAAATATGCTTATTGAGTCACATATTTTTTTTATGTAAATAAATATCAGAAACACAGTAAAATCTCTATCTCATATTTTCCTACGAGTTTTTATTGTTATACTTGTGTAATTATAACATTATTACAGAACATCACACTTGGTTTTAACATCTANTTCCTACGAGTTTTTATTGTTATACTTGTGTAATTATAACATTATTACAGAACATCACACTTGGTTTTAACATCTAAATTTGTTTAACCAATAATTTTACAATGGTATTTAAATTCAAATACAGCTGTTTTCTCCATATATTTTTTTTTACCACTACTGCGCTAGAATACACATAAACACGCATTAGTTTAAGACCATGATAAATGACGATAATTAATAATGAGAAAAAGATTGTAGTCTATACGCGGTTTCTTCAACTTATTGAAACAAACTTTTGAAAAATCACCCCAAGTATGGCATATTTGGTAGTTTCCCAAATGTACATTACCACACAGGCGTTTTATACTTATGTTAAAATAAAAGTACCTTTTTTTTCGTTAAATTCAACATTTATGTTTATTTTATACTTAAATTATAACATTTAATTTGAAGTTTGATGAATGAATTAAGACTGTGAGAAAATAGGTGTGTTAGCAATGCCTAGTCTAGTAAGAAATAGTTCTTATGCAAAATATTATTACGCTGAATGCGCACGAATGCGGTGCGCGGTCCGTTTGGTGTAATTCGTTTTTCTTAGTTAAGCTGCGTTTGCATGAAGCGGAGGAACATCCTGTAAGTATAACTTCAGCAGGGCTTCAGAAAAGTTATAAGTAACAGTGAATGGACTATAAATGTTAATTCAGCTAAGAGGATCGCCCCAAATATCTTCCTAACCGCTGTAGGTATCAAAATTTTGATTATGAATTCGAAAATGGCACTACTCGTGGCACATTATGTCCTTGGGGGAAATGAACTACTTCGGTTATCATTGCAAGAATATTATGGTCATCGCCCTTGCCCTACGTCAGCGAAACTCAAGGTGCGGGAACCTTCTGGATCAGGTCAGTTTGTCTATATAAGCGACGATGGGCTTCAGAGTCAATAATCTGGAGGATTGTAATGCCTTAATAGGCAGGTGTGCGAAGCCAGCGATGCGACGAAGCGACGAGTGGCGACGAAGGTCACCAGCGAGAATGAAGACTGCGGACTGCGAGCATCGGTACAGTGTAGAGTGCGACTGGCGGGCGGGACTACTGAACTGAATGCGTGAGTGACAGACATTTGGAATGATGGCAATATGCAGATGTATTGAACATGTGTAAGTAATGAGTGACAATTAATGTGTGAATGTGTGATGTGTAATAATTAAGAAACTGCGACCAATATAAAGACTGTTTTAAGGGCTCTTATTAAAATTGAGAATTACATTAACTTTTTGCGCTCGCTGAGAATAACAGGAGTTAATAGTAGAGATAGGTTGTGAATAATAGCTGCGTGTATTTTACAGCATTATAAATAAATTTAAAAAATTAATTAAATTATTTGAAGTTTGTCAGGCAGCTGTACAAACATGAGGAGATGGACGTATCTACTAGGTAGGCCAACAGAACGCTCGAAAGCTGCTCGACGTTGGATAATCTGGAGTTAATCTAGAAACGCTCATAGTATTGGAACCCCTTCTTCTGCGAAATGGTCAAGTGGGATTTTTTCAAAGCTTCTCAATGTCTTGTGTTTAACAAACCATGATTCATTCCGGTTCTGCCCTACGTAGTGTGCAGGAGAAAAATCAGCCCCCAATGGCAGCTTACAGCTTCGTGTGAAAGCCTTGTTTTTTATGACAATGTGTATGGATAGTGTAGCTGGAAAACACTGTTTCAATGCAAACTTTGTCGACGACAGTTTACGTGGAGTGATAATTTGAAGAGACATTCCACTGCCAAAAAACATTCTTCTGCCAAGAAAATGTGCACAATATCAACAGAAGGCTGGTCTGTGATACATCTATCTTCCTCCTCCCCTTCCTCCTCCCGCTCCTCTTCCACAGTACAATATAAAACACGCAGGATATAATATCTTACTGGGTCTGGGTGAATTGGAGCGATTGTGGAGCATATGGTACTGATAACGGAGCAGACGGAACAATTGCGGAGCGTTTGTGGAGTGTATGGTACTGATTGTGGTGTATGTGGTGCTGATTGTGGTGCATGTAGTGCTGATTGGTGTGTCAGTTGTGATCATTGTAGTGCATGCGGTGCATGCGGTGTATATGGTGCTACAAATCCTCAGCAATCCACCTCCACATCAGTATTGGGTGGAGTAAGTCCTTGGCCAGCATGGTTGGTCGATGTGTTGACTGGTCTAGTTGGTTGGTTGGATGGCCTCGGTGGCTGGTACGGATATTTGGTATGGGCGGATAGTAATGGTCGGTGTCTATGGTTAGTCTGGTCGCCTGTATGGTCATTAGAAATGGTTAGCTGTAGGTGATATGTTTGGCGAAGATTTTGCGAAGAATTTGCACGAAGAGGTTACTACGAGATTCGTATTAGTCGACTTTTTTCGAGATTGGTCGTCATCGTCTGTTGGTACAGATGGGTGGTCTTGTCCATTCATTTTTATAGTCAGTTGGGCAGGAATTGGTCTCGTGAGGAGCCGTTCTTGGTTGGAGTAAGTCTTGGGTGCAGTCAGCCATTGGCTAGTATGGATGGTCGGTATGAATTTTTTGTCTAGTTGGCTGGTTTGTCCCTTTGCTATTATCCCTAGTTCTAGTCTGTTGGTAATGGCCAGTTTGTATGACTGTTCGACATTAACAGATTTTATGGTTGGCTGATATTGATGGTCATTAGACTGGTCGAATTAAATGGTAGTTTGATATGGGTGCATTGAATGGTTTGGAGTTATGATTGACTGTCAGTGCTGTTTCGTGTTTTAAGCTGGTACTGTTGGCTCGTATGGTTGGTTCTCATGGATGTCTCGTATGGTTGGTTCGTATGACTGGCTAGTATGAGCGGTTCATAGTACGGATTTTTGGTATGGCTGTTTCAAGTGGTCTATGTGCATTGTACGTGTGGTCCCTTCGTATGGCTAGGTGACATGGTCGGGTCGTATGGGTAATATGGTTGGTTCGTATGGACGGTCTTGCCCATTGGTATCTCCAGTCGGTCTTGTTGGGATGTTGGTCCGGATGGGTGGAATGGATATTTGGTATAGATTGTTCGTATGTTCTGTTGGTGTTGCTGGTTGGTCTCGCTCATTGTTCTCGTCAGTTTGGCAGGAGTTGGTATCGGCAGAAGTCTGTCTTTGGCGGTGTCATTCTCGGGAGGAGTCAGTCATTTGCCAATATGAATGGTCAGTATGGTTGGCTGGTATGGACCTTTGGTATTGACAGTTGTGGGTGGGGTGATTTGCGAAGAGTTTGCAAAAATTTGCTAGGATTTGCGAAGATTTTGTGAAGTTTTGTGATACTTTCGTGCGAAGAGGTTAGCAACGAGATTCGTATTACACGGTTTTTTTCGAGACTGGTCGTTATCTACTGTTGGTATAGGTGGGTGGCATGGTCGGTTGGTCTTGTCCACTGTTCTAGTCATTTTTGCGGGAATTGGTCTTGGCAGGAGCTAGTATTGAGAAGAGCCAGTCTCTTTAGGAAACGATTGGTGATTGGTCAGTAAGGGGAGTGGAGAGTCGTGTGGTTGGTTGATTGGAAGGGTGGATAGTGTGGGGGAAGAGCTATGACAAGTTATTGGTTGACCGGGAGAGGGGGGAAGTGGCGACATGCGTGGATGTTGATGGCGAGGGAAGTGAAGCGACGAGATGTGTGTTGGAAATGTGGGTGAGTGTGTTACGTAAAGTCAGTAATTCGTTTTGGGGGTCGTAATATTGATCGGTTATATAGCCAATTAAATATAGAGGTGTGGGTTCATTCAGCTGCTGATCGTCATACTAGGGAGTAGCTGTGTTCTGCCATGTTTATGAGAATCGAACCTTTATGATCACACACATCCGTCATGGTTTTTCGCATTAGATATGTAATTTTCCTCAATATTATTACGTTTCTTTTATTTATACAGATTTGTTTGAAATTTTTTTTTTTTTTTTCGTTTTCAAGGTTAAGGTTGCCAACATTCAACATGGAAGTAGGAGTCAGTAACATAATATGTTCGTTGATTTTTATGAATTTATTAAATTTTCTTTTTGCGATTTCTCTTGATTTTTTTATTTGTTGATGAGGGGAAGGAGGTGTTGGTTACGGTGATGCGGTGAGCCGAAGGGAAATATGTTTCTCGATTTTTAGAATAAAGTTTTCAATTTTTTGCGATTTTTCTTAATTTTTTGTAATTGGGTGGGCGGTCGTGAGGGGAGAGTTGTGGTGGTTAGGGTGGTGGGGTGAGTGGAAGGTAATGTTGAGGTAACATTATATGTTCCTCGATTTTAAAATCTATTTATAGAGTTTTTGTGATTACTCTCTGTTTTTATGAGTGGATGGGGTGGTGGAGAGGGGTGAGGTGTGTTGGTTATGGTGGTGGGGTGAGCAGA
The DNA here is from genome assembly GCA_002778355.1 of Clitarchus hookeri. Taxonomy (NCBI): domain Eukaryota; kingdom Metazoa; phylum Arthropoda; class Insecta; order Phasmatodea; family Phasmatidae; genus Clitarchus; species Clitarchus hookeri. The sequence goes on along the minus strand of NQII01000546.1, from coordinate 528,727 downwards.
AGGGAAGGCTGATATAACGTTATATGTTCATCAATTTTTTGAAAAAGTTTTTCGATTTCTTTGCGATTTTTCTCAATTTTTTTATAACTGTGCAGATGTTGGTGAGGGGTGAGGGGTATTTGTTAGGGTGGTGGTGTGAGCAGGAAGGTCTAACATTACATGTATCTCGATTTTTAGAATTTTTGGAGGGATGGGTGGGGTGATGGTGAGTGGAGAGTGGGGTGAGAGGTGGTAGTGAGGCGGTAAGGGAGGTGTTGATGAGTGGGTTTGCAGTGAGGGGGCCACGGTGAAGGGGTAATGGTGAGGGCTTGAAGAGGTAGAAGAGGGGATGTTAGGGGTGTTGGTTATGTGGGTAGTGAGTGGGCGAGGAGGTTTGGGGAGGGGGGTTGTTGCAGTATTGTGATCGGGGGAGGGAGCCATGTCCGCTGATCCGCCCCGATCCAGTGGACCTGGCTCGGAGCCTCGAATCTTCTTTTAAGGATCTGAGAATTAAGTGCGTCATTCCACAAAGAACCTTGATTCCTCTTGCTCCTATGAGGACTTTTAGGCTCTCGCATCGCAAAGCTTATAATCCGTTTTGCTCATTTAATATTTTTTGTTTTGGAAATTTGTTGGTGAAAAACTGATTTTTTAGTTAAATAAATAATTTCTGAAGTGATTTGGGGATGAAATGGTATTTTTATATGACCTAACGAGTTATTTTGAGGGTAAAGCGGGTCATTTTGATACCCCATTCTTTAAATCTCCATCACAATCTATAAAATCAACCATTTTTACAAACATGTTTTATATCGCAAAATGGATATGTATTAAGTTTAAATTCTTTTAATTTTTCTTAGTTTGTATCAATTACTCTATATCTCCAATATATAATATAATATTGTTGTTATTTATAAATTTTCTTTTAGTAACCAGAATCTAAATCTTTTCTTTTTGGTTTAATTTAATTTCCAACAAACACTTTTAAATTAATATTGTTTAGTAGTTGTCGAGATTCTTTTTTCAGCTTCCATTTGTTTGAAAAATTGTTCTGAGCCAGCACCACTTTTCCTGGGTTAGTTATTATTCAAATATTTTAATAATACGTGGGATAAAGTGGCACATTAAAAATTGAATTATTTAATAAAATATTTTCCGGCTCAGTTATTAGCCAAATATTTCAATAATATTTAGGCCATTTGTGCCACATTAAAAATTGCATTATTAAGAATAAAGCCTCTTTTGAGAAAAATTGCAATTTTTTTTTGCACATTTGATAAAAATTTGATAGAATTCTTTTAAATTTGACTGTCTCACTTTTGTGCCACCTCGTCCCAATTGCGCGATTTTTTTTATTATTATTTTTTTTTTTTACACTGCGTTTCGTCTTGTTTTTCTTATAATTTTGAATAAAAATTAATTCATTTTGGTGAAAATTGTTTATATTTTTAGTGTGTCACATTTGCCCCACTGCTCCAACTTTAACATTGCGCTTATGGGGAAATATAATTTGGCCAAAATGGCATAAAGCGTGGTTTTCGACGAAATATTAGTTTATTTTGCTTCATTTTGGTTAAATTGATTATTTATAAACGTTGAGCCAGAGCCTCCCTATACTATCTACTGTACTACTGTAAACAAATAAATGAAGATACTATTCCATTCATATCACAGCTATTCAATCGTCTGAGTGACATACAAAGCCTTGAAGAATAAATGTCAACATTAAATGCTCAATACATTTTATTAGTCAAAAAGTATAACACCAAAATCTATATATATATATATATACATAAATGCGAAAGTGTGTTTGGATGTTTGTTTGTTCCTCTTTCGTGCCGCAACGCAGCAACGGATCGACGTGATTTTTTGCACAGAAATAGTTGGAGGGCTGAAAGGTGATATTAGCTACTTTTTATTGCGAGAAAATATCTCAAAAAATGTACAAATGGTAATAATAGTGAATCAANATATATACATAAATGCGAAAGTGTGTTTGGATGTTTGTTTGTTCCTCTTTCGTGCCGCAACGCAGCAACGGATCGACGTGATTTTTTGCACAGAAATAGTTGGAGGGCGGAAAGGTGATATTAGCTACTTTTTATTGCGAGAAAATATCTCAAAAAATGTACAAATGGTAATAATAGTGAATCAAGTCTGTAAAAAGTTTCCTGCCATCGCGTTCTCTTGCATTGCGCTGTCTAAATCGTTAAAGATGGAACAATATCATGTAGTAAAGAATTGTGTAGGATATAAAGACCTTAAAAAAGTCCGCGGTAGAATATATCTATCTATAACAGAGAAATACTAATAAGTGTTTTTACCAGAGACAAAATGTTTCCCTCCTTCATTGCCAAATTTACTGGGCGCATGTCTCTATTCGCCTGGAACGATTTAGAGAAACCATGGAAAACAAAAGTTAGAATGGCCGGACTGGTATTTGAACCCCGGTCCTCCCGAACGCGGATGTATTGGCTTGCCCCTGCGCTACTTCGCTCAGGCCGTACCATGAAAGATCGCCGGCTGCGCTTCGGTACTGCAGTAAAAGTTGACACAGGCTACTTTTAATCTCGGAAAAAATACCTCATTCCCTCAAAAAAAAAATTCGTAAAATAAGCGCTCGGGGTACAATGCTGTGTCAATGCTTAATATATCAATATATCGATACTTATAGATATATCGATACTTATCGATAAGTATCGGTACTTATCGACATATCGATAAGTATCTATATGGAAAATAATTTATCAATTGATATGTAACTAAAAAATATATCGGTCCTTCCTATATATATATACCTACTATTATATAAATTCGAAAGTGTGTTTGTTTGTCCTTCCACGTCGCAACGGAGCAACGGATTGACGTCAATGTTTGGACAGAGATAGTTGGAGGGGAAGTGACATAGGCTACTTTTTACCCCGAGAAAATGTCTCATTCCCTTGGGTAAATTATTATTGAAAAATGAAAAAGAACACAAACGCAATAACAATGCAACGTCGTAACCTAGCAACAGATCGACGTAATTTTTTGCACAGAAATAGTTGGACGGCTGAAAGTTGATATTGTCTACTAATTATCGCGAGAAAATATCTCAAAAAATTTGCTTTCGCGAGTCGGTTTGCCATACGGGGACGTGGAGAGGAATGGTGGCTGCGGGTGGAAGCGTTGAGAGAGGGAGGGGGCCTTATTAAAAAAAAGCCTAAACAATAATTCCGTAGTCCATGCGAGCGGGGCCGCGGGCACAGCTAGTGATTTATATTTCTCCCCTTTAAATAATGTCTTGCACCTAACAAGGTCTCAAAAACAGCTATATTATGTGCATAGGCACGAGTATCAAATATAGGCCTTTCTTGCTGTCGGAACACTAACAATCCAGAAGGAAATGCATTTTCATATGCTTACTCTCTTAATTCAAGGATAAGAAATAGTTGGACATTTGAAAATATAAAAAAATTCTCTTAAGTTAATATATGTATCACAGACAGCGCTCTGCACAATTACGAGGAGGATAAAAAAAGATTTTTAAATAAGAAATCATTCTCAGGGAAAAGACCAACTGAATCAAGACTTGAGGAATTCAACGAGCAGGCAAAGAGGCAGGAAAATCTTTTAAATAACAAGTTAGCTGAATAAANGAATCAAGACTTGAGGAATTCAACGAGCAGGCAAAGAGGCAGGAAAATCTTTTAAATAACAAGTTAGCTGAATAAATTCGAACGAGAAGAAAGTAGCGAGAGAATAAAAGAGGCAACGAGAAGACAGGGAGGAGCTGGGGAAGCAGAGGATCGATGTGATCCACCAGAAATTATCTTGAATGAGAATTTGGAAACCGTTTCGTTATTGATTTCGTGAGTCTCTGGCGGCCGTGCGCACTAAGGTGTCATTCTGCACGTGTGGCAAAAAGACCTGACTAGTAATGGCTCGAACCAGAAGCGTAGGCATAAATTTATTGGAGGTGGGGGTGGATTCTTCATTGATAAACCAGCGCCTATAAAAAAAAATTCAGCTGAAGAAGAATAGTGCAATGAATGTAGACACCGGTATTTTGCCTATTTTTACTGTGCTATTGTACCGTTACATTTCCCTAGTTTCTCATTTTACTAATAACTATTTCTTTTTTCCTTCATATTTCGGGCCTGGGGGGGTGGAGGGTTGAACCCGGAACGCTCCCACCCTCTTATACACGCACCTGGTTCGAACTCACTTTATGCCATAATGACCATTCTCTGCATCACAATCCGTGCTGGACGATGCCGCTGCTCAGCGGGTTTTCTCGGGGATCTCCGATTTCCCCCGCCTGTGCATCCCGGTACTTCTCCGCACTCACCTCACTTCACCCTCATCGGCTCTCAAGACGTCGATGTTAAGAGCCACCGAAATCTCTCCACTCCATTCTCTCCATCATGGCAAACAGCTTCGTCTATCCTATGTACCTTAATTTCACTTAAATGAGCGTTGCCTTTTTTGCGGCGAACCTTGTGTTGTCGAAAAAGACCTCAAAAATATCCCGNGGGGATCTCCGATTTCCCCCGCCTGTGCATCCCGGTACTTCTCCGCACTCACCTCACTTCACCCTCATCGGCTCTCAAGACGTCGATGTTAAGAGCCACCGAAATCTCTCCACTCCATTCTCTCCATCATGGCAAACAGCTTCCTTTATCCTATGTACCGTAATTTCACTTAAATGAGCGTTGCCTTTTTTGCGGCGAACCTTGTGTTGTCGAAAAAGACCTCAAAAATATCCCGGCCGCTGGAGAACAGTATTTATCTGCCGCACTACTGAGCGAAGAGAACATCACTTGGTTCAGCAGTCTATTTTGGATGTTTGCAATGACCGTCGAGATGATAGTGGTCAAAATGATAACATGTGTGTATTTTCTACAATGAGTGTCCTACATATAACACATTATAGATACCATGATGAANATCACATGGTCAAAATGATAACATGTGTGTATTTTCTACAATGAGTGTCCTACATATAACACATTATAGATACCATGATGAAGAGTTTCATGTAGCCACGGCCTGTAACCTCAGAAACACAGGCCCAGCAAAGTCATGATATTGAACCAGTAAAAAGCACAGTAATTGCCACCATGAAGATGGACATGCCAAGAATGTGAAACTCGTGCAAAATATTTGACAAACGTGAAAACGTTGGAAACGCTCAGACGTGATGACACTTCTCGCCAAACTTTCGGAGAAAATCAGTGCAGATCATCTTGTGTTCTCAGGAAGTGGTGTGTCCATTATTGTACTTTTTCGCAGCAACGCATCAGCAATTTGGCACATACTTGTAATTGATACCGATGAGGAAGAGTTAGACTATATCATGGATAGCCAAAGTCGCATTCGTAGAAATTAAACCATTTTCCAGANTAATGGATAGCCAAAGTCGCATTCGTAGAAATTAAACCATTTTCCAGAAATAGCAGAGAGTCAAAAACATTAATAAATAACTGCGACACAGTGGCTCAGTGCTTTGACATTGATAAGGTAGCAGCATTGAAGGCACTTAATATTGGCAACTGCCTTCCGGCACTCCGAATAACTGATTCACTCATTGACACTGTACACTAAAGTTTGTGAAAAATGCAACACTAAGAAGGAGACGTTATTGAAATGAACTTTATNTACTCATTGACACTGTACACTAAAGTTTGTGAAAAATGCAACACTAAGAAGGAGACGTTATTGAAATGAACTTTATACCACAGTTTAGATACATAACAATACACAAGTGATAAAGATTACAGAGCTGTACATGATCTCCGTCCTTGAAAATTCAGTATTATGTGACACCCCCATGTGGTACAATCAGAGCCCCTAAACGTCGTGGCATGGAATCAAAGAGGACCTGGATATGTTCCTGGAGGAATCTCCCTCCATGCGGTTTGTATGCCAGTCTACAAAGCATTAAGAGTGGTTGCTGGAGGACCATGACAAACAAGTCACCGACCAACCATATCCCAGACATGTTCGATGGGCTACATGTCAGGCGAACGAGCAGTCCAGGGAAGCAGTGGTACCCGTCGTTCACTGAAGAAGACTTGCACATTCCTCGCCACTTGTGGCTGGGCATTATCCTGCTGAAATATGACATGTGAAGTTGCCTGAAGGAGGCGCAGTACCTCAGGCTCTAAAACCTCCCTGATGTAGCGGTTACTGTTCAGATTACCCTCAATATGTAGGAGTCGAGATCGCATGTTGTATCCAATAGCGCCCTAAACCATCACACCTGGCGTTTGTCCACTACGCCGCTCCACAATTCAGGCTGCCAGATTGTGGTCACCACGGTCGCGTCTAACACGTATGCGGCCATCACACTGTAGGACAGGTTGAAGCGGGACTCGTCCGAAAACACTGCATTCTGCCACTCAGCATGCCAGCGACGGTGTTCACGTGCCTATTGCAGTCTGAGGAGTTTGTTGTTTCTGGACAATGGAAGCCGATGCAATGGCATGCGTGCCGCTAGCCCGTAGCAGAAGGCTTCGAATCGTCGACGCAGACATGTCCAGACTGGTCCACGCCAGTTTCAGTGCTCCAGTGTCGAGCCAACACTGTGGACGAGGTTGTATGGTCCGTTACGACACTGCGGACAGTATGGCGGTCATCCCGTGCTGTGGTTACATTGCGTGGTCCAGTATCCGCTCGTCGCTGCGTACGACCCTCTTCTATCCACTGGTTCCACACACGCATCACTNCCAGTATCCGCTCGTCGCTGCGTACGACCCTCTTCTATCCACTGGTTCCACACACGCATCACTGTCGTAGCAGCATACCTTGTACGAGCCGAAATGTCACGGTATGACAACCCCGTTTCCCGGAGACCGATCATTCTGCCCCGTTTAACTCACTCACATGCTGATTTGGTGCCCTTGGACGTCTATGAGGCATACTGGCACTTGTTTTCTCTTCGTTTAACGGATCTTCGCTGATTGAGCTAGGTGTTACACTTACCTTTCCGGTCACACAAGAGAGTGCGCTGCTGTAGGCCATGTAATGTAGGCCCTCTCTCTGCAATCGTAATAACTTATTGCCTGTACACTGTTCTACACATCCTCCGAGTTTCGATTCGTTCGGGCCATTATTTCTGCAAATTTCACTAGCAATAGTGAAGTAAAGGAGGTTAGTGTTTTTATGGCTGCCTGTCATGGAAGTGCCAATAGAGCAGTGGTTCCTAACCTTGGGGTAATTACCCCCTTGGGGGTAAAACCATCTTTCCTGAGGGGTAACGAGCAAGATGTTTAGCTAAGGCTATTTAGTGCGGTGCCACACAGTGGGCATTAACGGGACGAGGGCGTCGTGATTCATTTAAACTTCCCGCGGGTTCAAGAATTAGTATGAAGTGCGACGCGATTCACAGGCCACCTCCCACGCTCACTCACTCACTTCGCTTCCGCCCGCGAGCGTACTTACCCCTGCACGCCAACGCTTTTGTTTTCTTCGTTCGTTCAGTCAGTCGAGCAATCAATTACATCGAATACAGACGCGTTCACTTCACGCCAGATGAGACAGGCCAACCAGCAGTACGCTCTGCACGTGAATTAAGTTTCGGAAACGCACCTAATCAAGTAAGTAGTTATATATAAAATAAATATCGTATATTACGCTTAAGGCACAAGTATACTTAAGTCTTAAATATTTTTAAATATCACTCTTGATTTCAGAAACCATGCCAACTACAAAAAAACGGTCATACCAAGAAGCTTATCACAATGGGGTTTCACTCAAATTATTGTTCAAGGAATCGAACAACCTCAGTGGGTGCTATGTAATAAAGTGTTTAGTTCGGAGAGTATGAAGCCAAGCAAATTGAAAGATCACCTTGAAAGAAGTCATCCAGGCTTCAAGGACAGAGATCTCGAATTTTATAAAAGAAAACAATCTATTCTAAAATCTTCGCGCGTGGATTCAACGGGCACTTTTTTTCAATCAAATGAAGCTGGCCCTGAGGCCTCTTATCGAATAGCTCTCCACATTGCAGAGAACAAAAATCCTCACACCATAGGTGAGGAACTTATCAAGCCCTGTTTGCTGGACGCAGTGAAGCTAGTTCTTGGAGAGGAACACGTGGGTAAGATAAACCAAATATCGCTTTCTAACAACACTATCAAAAGTCGCATAGAAGAGATGAGCATCGCTATTTTGGACACAGTGCTCACTGAAATAAAGTCCAGCCCCTACTTTGCACTTCAGTTAGATGTGTCAACAGATTTTGCATCTTGTTCCAAATTTCTTGATCACTGAAGAGCCAAAAAAACTGGTATAGGCGTGGGTATTCAAATAACATAGGTATGGAACAAATCAGAGTAACGCGATGTGGTCGGCAGCTAGATAGGTTACTGCTGCTACAATGGCAGGTTATCAAGATTTAAGTGAGTTTGAACGTGGTGATACAGTCGGCGCACGAGAGATGGGACATAGCATCTCCGAGGTAGCGATAACATTTGGATGTTCGCGTACGACCATTTCACGAGTGTACCGTGAATATCTGGAATCCGGTAAAACATCACATGTTTGACATCGCTGCGGCCGGAAAAAGATCGTGAACGAACGGGACAAACGACGACTGACGAGAATCATTAAACGTGACAGACGTGCAACCCTTTCTCAAATTGGCGCAGATTGGATTTGTGGACTACCCTGCAGGATTCATGTGTGGATTGCTTCCTGCATATCTTCAGACATTAGTCGAGTCCATGCCACGTCGTATTTCGGCACTCCTGCGTACTCGGGGGGTTCTACGTGATATTAGGCAGGTGTGCCAGTTTTTTTGGCTCTTCAGAAATTATGTTCAGTACATAAGAAATGACCAATTAAAAGAGGAATACTTATTTTCCGAATCACTGAGCACCACTATTCGTGGAGAAGATGTGTTCCAAACTTTGAAAAAGTTATAGAGGACAACGAACTCCAATGGTCGAAGTTGATTGGCGTTTGCACAGATGGTGCACCATCTCTAATGGGGGTTCGCTCAGGATTCCAAACATTGGTAAAGGCAGTTGCTCCCGATGCCACGTTCAGCCACTGCATTATACGTCCTTATACTTTGGCAGTAAAAACACTTCCACCTGATTTAATGAACGTATTCTCTGACATTGTAAAAATTGTCAATCATATCAGAGGTAGTGCGACAAACACAAGAATTTTTAAAGTTCTATGCCAAGAAATTGGGGCCAAATTTAACGTGCTTGTGTTTTACATGGAAGCACGCTGGTTATCGCGGGGTAGAGTGTTGCACCGGGTACTTGAATTCCGAGAAGAAATCGCCTTATTTCTGGAAAGCATCAAAACAGCCAAAGAGAGAGAACTTCACATGAAAATAACAGACAAAATATTTATTGCAAAGCTTGCGTACCTCGCAGATTCTTTCGGAGAAATAAATATGCTTAACCTGTATCTACAAGGGAACATAGTCAATGTTTTGACAGGTCAAGATAAAGTTGCCAGTTTTGTCTGAAAACTTCAGCTCCACCGACGAGGGTTGTGGTTGAGGATGTATCAATGTTCACAGAATTAGCCACGCTGCTCGTGTGAAATGATGAAAAATTCACATTCACAAATGACATCACTCAACACATATCTTCCTTGATTAATTCCATCAATAACTACTTTCCCGATTTAGGAAATCGTCAAACAAATGCTTGGGTTTCAAGACCTTTTTCAGTGGATGAAGCTATTTTCTCAGATAGCGATATACCCGCTAAAGTAGAATTCCTTGGCCTGCGCGAAGACAACACATTGAAGGTGGATTTTGAAAGCCACGAGCTATCAACGTTTTGGGCAAAAGTTGCTGGGGAATACCATATTATTTCTGACAGAGCTCTTCAAATATTAATCCCTTTCGCTACTACTTATATGCGTGAAAGTGGATTTTCAACGATGGTGGCCATGAAGACAAAATCAAGGAACAGATTGAATGTTGAACACTACTTGCGATGTGCCCTGGCGGAAACAAAGCCAAATATTAAGAAAATTTTACCAAAAAAGCAATACCAACCGTCGCATTGACTTTTATCACGTATTTTTTACTTTCAACTTACTTTATATTAAGGTGCATTTTTTTTTTGTTAATAAATGTGGACATATTTTAATTTGTTTGTTTTTTTAAAAGTGGGTAAAGACAACTTTCTACAATTTTCATGGGTAATGGTCTCAAAAGGGTTGGGAACCACTGCAATAGAGGTATCACGATTATGTCTGACGCACGCGTCGATGTGTGGTCGACAAAGATGTCAAACGAAAGGCAACTGCAAACCGTGAACTTGAAAGCTTTCAGCCCACGACAGAAACTTTTGAGTGGACGCACGTTCAGCCCACATTCAAACGGCAATGTGGATATCAGTTTGTGAAACTGAACCTCCAATGCTTGCTCCAACGCTATACAGATGAAAGTACGATGATTTTTCCAGTGATACTGCCTGCAAATACAGCACTGTCACCTCCAGAGATACTAGACATGATTTACTGGCATTGTTCCTCTGGCAGACTGTCTCGCCGTCATTGCAATGCCGTCAAACTGCCATGCACTACATTTTGCTCATGTCGTGGTGAGTCGAAATGTAAAACCGAAAAAACAATCGCAGCATTGAAATAAAATGTCGAAAACAAGGATTTTGAATGAATAGCCCACACCTTAATATTTCAGTGTTGTGTTTAGATCTTAACGTGTTTAAATGATTCGTAATTTTTAACTCTTAATGCCTTTATCACTGTTGTATATAACTTTCACAGTGTTACAATTAATGTGAGACATTTAGCTGTCCATGAGTGGACCACCGGTGTTTGTAAATTATGCTCTTGTGTTTCCTTTTCTATATAATTGTTTTTTTTTTCATATGTTAGTATGCCAGTGCCCTATGAAATAATAATTAAATTATTTGTACAGAATTTTTCAAAAATACGTCTCAATACTGGAGCATATTTGTGTGGAATGCCATCGCAGATATCGTACGCATGGTATACGATACAGCACACCAAGACACGTCACACCAGAACTTCGGAATTTCACAGAAATCAATTACCTATAAATGTTTAATGGTATTCCACGTAAACATGATCCAGTCCGCAGGCAATACATTGTACGTTGTGTAATGGGAGCTGTAGTAAAGAAACGAAGCATTTCCGGACATATGCTTATATTAAATTTTTATTTCTCTAGGAATGAAGATTGTTTCCCCGAAGTATTGACATGTATTTTAGCAGGAGTCTGTATATTGAAATACATATTCTTTTTCATTATACATACAGAACCGTTAATTTTTGTCACTGATTTTATCCATTTTCGTACACTTGCCTGAAAATTTATCCAATAGCAAGTGTACACTCTTCAATATACTCCTTGACTGTGGAGTGGTTTGGTGGCTCTTTACATCGAGGTCTTGAAAGCTTATGAGGGCGAAGCGAGGTAAGTATGAAGATGCGCCGAAATGCAAGGGTGGGGGAAACGGGAGGTCCCCGAGAAAACCTGCCGACCAACAGCGTCATCTGGTACGATTCCCACGTGCGGAAATCCTGAAGCGACCCTGCCGGGAATCGAATCTAATTCGCCTAGGTGGAAGGCGAGCGCTCTAGCTACAGCCCCTCCGGTTTCCTTGATGGTGTAAACATGGGTGTAAATAACCATATTTCTATGCTGGGACAATAGTTGAGGCAGATATGGGCAACATTAGACACTTTTAAGATGGTGACTGCTAATAATTGGCATATTAATGGGATCCCCGCAAAATGCTTAAATGTGTCAAGGCGACGCCCTTCATAATATTATTTATTGGGTACAAGTGCCATGAAAATGTAACAATATTCACAGTACAACTATCTGACTCCAGTACTGAACTATCCAACCATTTTTATATGACGCAATTCCTACCATGCATCTGCAACGCAATTCATGAGCTAGCCAGGTATAACCCTTAAAAAACTGCATGAAAACCAGCTGTAGCATTTCCTCTACAATTGTAAGTGCTGCTGCTTGTGGCTGAAAACTGAACTGACAACAGCAGAATGTCTTTACGCACTCGCACACTCCCAACGTTGTCCTTACAGCGTCAAATATACGCAGACCCAACAGAGTGTCTGTAATAGTTTCTCTGTTACTCATGTCCAAAGCATGTAGACGTTAATTCTGGACAACCGGTATGTTTGTCACACACATTTGAGTACCTCGAATTCTTTGTGTACTGATGCAACATCATTTCATTGAAAAAATTTTGTTCCGTTTCAGGTTGTTTACAAATTTTTAAATCAACTGTAACAAATATTTTAAAAACTTTTTTTTTTTTTTACAATTGTCCTGGTGCTTTGTGATAACAAAAAAAAGAAGCAGAGATATGCAGTGTTTCGTTTGTACGCCATTACATCAGACTTAGCCAAACGTTGAATGCGTGCATTTACTTCGCAACGACGTCATGCATTATCAAGGCGATGGTGTAATGGAAACACTTCACGATCCTCAAGTAAANTGCATTTACTTCGCAACGACGTCATGCATTATCAAGGCGATGGTGTAATGGAAACACTTCACGATCCTCAAGTAAATTACATTCCACACGAAGTATTCTTCAACTGAAAATCTTCGTAATGTAAACTACTAGCTATGCGCTTCTGCTTACCAGTTATGTTCGTGTGGTTGGATGTCCAACTAGGCGACTGTAATATGCATGTTACGGTTTTAAAATAAAATGGATTATAACTTAGTTGTGTAAAGTCAACGGATTTGGTCGACAATAACACTTTATGTGACACTCATCAGCGTTTTGTGTTTTACCGTATGTGTATTACGAAATTCATGTTTAATTAAACACATTTAATAACCCTGTTGGCAATGAAGTCTACAAACGTAAATTTAATGCTGAAAATTCGTTTTAGAGCTAAGAAGTTTTAGTAATTGTAATTGCTCTGAGTAAGCTATTTATGAATACCAGGACCCGAGGACCAAAGTCACCCCGACATTGATCATTAGGGGTGACTTTGGCCCACATTTTAGGTAAGCTTATTTACTTTTCCAACTGTAAGTAACAAATGTGCTTTATTCTGTTCCGTGATTTGGTTATCAGATAGCAGTAAAAGAACGAACGTTTTCATTTTTAATCATTACAAAGTAAATACTACTTTCCAATATTTAGGAAAATCTTACGGTAGTGTATTTAAAAAAAAAANATTTTTAATCATTACAAAGTAAATACTACTTTCCAATATTTAGGAAAATCTTACGGTAGTGTATTTAAAAAAAAAATCAGTGTTTAGTTTTACAAACATACTTTTACAAACACTGAAGAAAATTTATATGATATGTGCTGGCAGGGATGTAGCCAAAAGAGGAATCCATAGGCTTTAAAAACTGAATGATGAGAAATTTATAAAAATTTAAATNCTGGCAGGGATGTAGCCAAAAGAGGAATCCATAGGCTTTAAAAACTGAATGATGAGAAATTTATAAAAATTTAAATATCTATATTTACAGTTATTTCTTTGTAAATTTACAAAGCAGTTGAGTGAATCGATTTCCTCACAGGTTATTCAGGCTACTACAATGTTGGTACTTCCCATCATCACTGCGAAGCTGGTATTGTCTAGATGTGTGTCTCGTCCACAGACGTCGTAAAAGCATTGTGTATTTGTTGTCTATTTTTAAGTTGCAGCACATGTGCACATGCATACAGTGTCTCCTCCTACAAAGCTTAATATTCTTCTCTGCACTCTTTCCTTACTTGCAAACATTATTATTACTTCATTTACTCTTACCGCTAGAGCAGTGCTTCTATTCACTATTAGTGACGCGAAAAAAAAAATCTATTAAGGTTTATTTTGTGGTACGCTTAATTACGACGTTTTCAATGACTTTAAATAGAAATTATTGTTTAAATATTATTTGTAAAATCACTATTTCCATTTAAACGTTCTTGTCAATTCATATAGATGTTCTGCGACAAAGATGTTTGCTCAGGAAAAGTACAAAAACAAAAATACATCGAAATTTACAGAAATTTCACAAGCGTAAAAACAAAATATATGTTCGTTTCTGTGACGTATCATTATGTTGCACTTTATTTTCTATATATTATTTTGTTGTATTTTATTTGGTATTTTATTTTAATTTTTCAAATGGTAATCATAGACATTCACCTCTCTAGCATGAAATGCTGCTGGATGTAGTAAAATTAAACTTTCCATATTTTAACTAAACGTAAATTCGTTTAGGACGCTGTTGTTTGATATGACGAGGTTAAAACGAAACTNAATCATAGACATTCACCTCTCTAGCATGAAATGCTGCTGGATGTAGTAAAATGAAACTTTCCATATTTTAACTAAACGTAAATTCGTTTAGGACGCTGTTGTTTGATATGACGAGGTTAAAACGAAACTGCAGAACTATCAATAATTGCTAATTATACTATAAAAATACAGATTGATAATTAAAATTCCAAAGTCTTCCTTAGTTAAGAAAATTTGTGTACGGTGACAAACATTTTTTTGCATTGTAAATATTGAACTGCATGCATATTGCACATTTCTTGTGTTTCACCCAAAGACTTTGGTAACATTTGTATGTCAATATCTGACCACACGTGTCCAGGAATTAACTATAAGAATCGGCTGCTCGAATGAGATTGGCGCTAACAAAATATGCATGTTGTTTATTCATAACTTTTAATCAAATATTTTTATATAATATTTCCCTCAATNTAGTTAAGAAAATTTGTGTACGGTGACAAACATTTTTTTGCGTTGTAAATATTGAACTGCATGCATATTGCACATTTCTTGTGTTTCACCCAAAGACTTTGGTAACATTTGTATGTTAATATCTGACCACACGTGTCCAGGAATTAACTATAAGAATCGGCTGCTCGAATGATATTGGCGCTAACAAAATATGCATGTTGTTTATTCATAACTTTTAATCAAATATTTTTATATAATATTTCCCTCAATTTTTTGGAAATACGCATGTGCCAGTATAATCATTACGAATGACAAAATATTAAATAATTTCTCACTGGCGTTTATGCATTACGGCATACTTTAAAATCAGAAGACATTTTGAATGCCATTGTTCAAAAAGAGAAAAGAAGGCTGTTGCTGTAAGTACTATTTTCGCTTTTCTTCAATTTATTCAATCATAATGTTAAATAAGATACACTAGTGATACATTTTTGGGACTGTATTAATGTACTTCGCAAAATAACCTTAATAATTAATTTTTAAAATGTTGAGTTTTTGGACATTTTTATGTGTAACTGATCAGATTTCATTATGTCCGCTATTTCTAATAAGCATTACGTGCATATTTTTGTAATTTAATTTCAAAAATATGTTAATTAANGAACTGTATTAATGTACTTCGCAAAATAACCTTAATAATTCATTTTTTAAATGTTGAGTTTTTTGGACATTTTTATGTGTAACTGATCAGATTTCATTATGTCCGCTATTTCTAATAAGCATTACGTGCATATTTTTGTAATTTAATTTCAAAAATATGTTAATTAACCGTCAGTTAATCTACCAAAAATTCATAACAGCGCGAATGCGTGTTTTCCAAGAGAGAAAGACAGAAAGATGAAGACTGAGAGAGTAATTTCTGTGATATGCACAGGCAGAAACCTCTCTCCCCCTCTCTAAATTTTTTTTTGCCTCCCGTGAGTATTGCTGAGACATTTCTAAAAATGTGTAATGGCGTTTGCTACGAAAAAATTTGTTGTTTTATATTTGTACCACTTACAGTTCAANTTAAGACTGAGAGAGTAATTTCTGTGATATGCACAGGCAGAAACCTCTCTCCCCCTCTCTAAATTTTTTTTTTGCCTCCCGTGAGTATTGCTGAGACATTTCTAAAAATGTGTAATGGCGTTTGCTACGAAAAAATTTGNTTTTTTTTTTGCCTCCCGTGAGTATTGCTGAGACATTTCTAAAAATGTGTAATGGCGTTTGCTACGAAAAAATTTGTTGTTTTATATTTGTACCACTTACAGTTCAACTTTTAGACATTGTCAGTGATTACTCTTTCCTGGCAAAAAAAAATTGAGCCGGTAGTTTTCGCTTAAATATATTTCAATACCACAATTTCCCTCTTTTCTAAATGTACAAGTAATGAAAACTAACTTACGCGCAGAAACTACATTAATTCACTCAGCAAGAAGATTTCAAGAGCTAAGTAGTTGAAAATACAGAAGTTGGGCACATAGGGGCCCGGGATCGGAGCTCGGAGCTGTTCATTATCTGTCATTACGGTCCACCGGCGGCCATTTTTCCCTCGAAAGTTACCTTTTTCCCCTCAGCGTATGTCTTTTACCCTCACAAATTCCCGTTTTTCCCTCAAAAAAGCACCGATTACCCCAGGTACAAAAACGAGCCGCAGAAAGGCATGTTTCGATCCATCGAGAGGATTTGGGAGGCTCGCTTCTCGAGGGCAGAGCAGTGGCAGCCATATTGGTTTTATACGCATAGGTTATGCCAAATAGATACACGGAATCCGGGATCGGAGCCGGAGCCAACCGTCAGCCATTTGGTTCTGTTAGCTATTTTAACCGCCATGTTGGTTGTCGGGGGCATTGACCTTGACCTTTGACCTTGACCCCAGAGACCTTAAAGATTGAACCGAAACAACCCCAAAAAAATCNCGGGGGCATTGACCTTGACCTTTGACCTTGACCCCAGAGACCTTAAAGATTGAACCGAAACAACCCCAAAAAAATCAAAAAATCCCAAATATTTATAAAAAAATTATTAAAAAAATTATTTCCAGNAAATCAAAAAATCCCAAATATTTATAAAAAAATTATTTAAAAAATTATTTCCAGAAATTATAAAATAACAATTTTTAATATTCGGGATTATATGGGACAAGATACTGGAACCGACCAGTCAACATGTTATCACATCACCCACCCGCAATGCTGGACTAATGTTTCCTTGATCTTGGCCCTATAACCATGACATAGGATAACCTTGAAAACAAAAAATCGAGAAAAAATGGTAACAATTGAATAAATTCATAAAGGTCAGCGAGCATATTACATTACTGACTACTACCGCCATCTTGGATCAAGCAGACCTTGACCTTTGACCTTAACCTGGTGACCTTAAGCCTTAACCTGGTGACCTTCAACCTTAACCCGGTGACCTTTGACCTTAACCCGGTGACCTTTGACCTTAACCCGGTGACCTTTGGCCTTAACCCGGTGACATTTGACATTAACCCGGTAACCCTTGACCTTAACCCGGTGACCCTTGGCCTTAACCCAGTGACCCTTGACCTTAACCCGGTGACCCTTTACCTTAACCCGGTAACCCTTGACCTTACACCCAAAAATTCGTGAAAATTCTAAAAAATGCTTAACAATTTATAAAACATTTATAAAAAAATATTATTAGAATTTTTTTAACATTTACATTTTTGGAGGTCTCCCACAGACCACGTCCAGCAGGCGACTGACCCCCTCCAATCAATTACATTGTATAAATATTCCCCTTCCCTACCCAGTCACCTTTGTTCATTCTGTCGAACGCACTCCACCCACCATATTGGTTTATTCGTTTGTAATTTGCTTACATTTTCCACACCTAGGTGGCACTGATGACTCCAACCAACATGTTAGATCTGGATGCCTTCACCTTGACCTCACATCTGTGACCTTTACCCCGTGCCCATTACATTGCATAACCTTGCACCCAAAAAAAAATCTAAAAATTTTATAAAATCCAATAAATTCCCAGAAAAAATTTAAAATTTGAAAATTAATTGAAAACTAGTTTTTTTTATCAANATTTTATAAAATCCAATAAATTCCCAGAAAAAATTTAAAATTTGAAAATTAATTGAAAACTAGTTTTTTTTATCAATCTGTAGATCAGTATTGCAATCTTTCCATCAATAAGTGCCACAATCAGCACCACAATCAGAACCGCAACTAGCACCTCAATCAGCACCACAATTACAACCGCAATCAGAACCGCAATCAGCACCGCAACTAGCACCGAAATCAGAACAGCAATCAGCATNGCACCACAATTACAACCGCAATCAGAACCGCAATCAGCACCGCAACTAGCACCGAAATCAGAACAGCAATCAGCATTGCAATCAGAACCGCAGTCAGCAATCCATGCCAATCTACATACCTATCTACACACCAATCTACACACCAATCCACACAACAATCCACGAAAATCTATATCAATCCACACACAAATCCACACCAATCCGCACACCAATNGCACCACAATTACAACCGCAATCAGAACCGCAATCAGCACCGCAACTAGCACCGAAATCAGAACAGCAATCAGCATCGCAATCAGAACCGCAGTCAGCAATCCATGCCAATCTACATACCTATCTACACACCAATCTACACACCAACCCACGCCAATCTACACACCAATCCACACCAATCCACACAACAATCCACGAAAATCTATATCAATCCACACACAAATCCACACCAATCCGCACACCAATNCCACACCAATCCACACAACAATCCACGAAAATCTATATCAATCCACACACAAATCCACACCAATCCGCACACCAATCCACACACCAATCCACACACAAATCCACACCAATCCGCACACCAATCCACACACCAACCAACACGCCAATCCACACCAATCCACACCAATCCACACTCCAATCCATACCAATCCTTAGCGGTCTGCTCCACAATCCGCTCTGCAATCCTCCTCCGCAATCCACAGCAACCCATGCCAATCCTTCGATCAATCCCAATAATCCGAACAATCCTTCGGTTTGTCTCCCACCCATATGTATAGACATTACATTCGTTCGTCAATTGTCTCCAAATTTGTACATGTCGACAGAATTATCGTTTTTTATGCAGTCAACTATCCTTGCAATTTTATACTAAAGTCTTTATTATCATTGTATATGCAGATCTTTCCGTTAACAGTCGAGTGCTCATAGCATCACTTTAAAGTTGCCAGGGAAAAAAGATACGACATCCAAAAATAAAGGAAAACCAATTATTTTATAATAATAATTTATTATTATTTCGTAATTATAAATTCAGACGAAAGCAGTTTATCACATCATGTGATATACACTGATCCTTCAGTTTACTAATTAATGAATGTATCTCGTTAATGTGCGTAAGATCCCCACGTTTTTGAAGGTCAATCAAATATCTGAGTCTATCAACAATTTCATTCGGGTCTTCGGGAAATAGGTAGCCAGTGCGTTTGAGGGGTGTATCAGTGTATCGAGAAAATCGTAATAATCGTCTTCAGCACTATCACTGTCTTCAGGTTCATTTTCATCAATTCTCTCTTCATGGTCATCTTCACCTACTGTTTTGTATTCTATATTAAATGTGTTTTCCTTTGTAGCAGGAGTTGTGTGCTCATCAGTATTTAGAGCTTACGGCCGTTTATTTTGAAGTTCGTTGACTTCACGCGAAAGTCTTGCAAGTGTACATTCCACACAAACCGACTGTACTGGACTCATTCCGTCTTTAGCACTAACTGTCTCGTCACAATCGTCTGTGGAAACAGTACCCACCGATATAGCAGGGGGTATGGACAGCATCACTCATTAACTCTCAAAAGACTAATCGTTACAGTTCTTGATGCGGTTCATTAATGTATCACCTTGCATAAACTGTGTGTGTGTGGCCATTGTCGTAATTCATCCTCGTGGGAAAAGAACTATTCGTACAGGTGATTCTTTCATGTCGACAAGCATTTTGATTGAAGGTAAAAACACGATCGCAGAGTCGACACAGTCGGCAATCAGGCAGGTATGATGCAAGTCGCGTCTCCATGTTTGATGAGGTCAGAGGCAGACCTTCGTATTCACAATTCATATTCACTGTATAGCCAGAGAATGCTTCCAAAAGTGATGTTAACTTATCGATGCCTGAACATCAACTAAGGTATCAGCGTTTGTCAGTGCTCAATAGGCATATACATTCTCACATCACTCGGAAAAAAATCACCAGTTTTTGTCTCAGACCTGAGAGAAAATTAATATTCTTTATCATTTCAGACTTAGAATTCAGGACCCAAAGCCATGCATCACATTAGTAAATTGCTTAAAACGTTGTATCAGTTGCNCAGAAAAAAATCACCAGTTTTTGCCTTAGACCTGAGAGAAAATTAATATTCTTTATCATTTCAGACTTAGAATTCAGGACCCAAAGCCATGCATCACATTAGTAAATTGCTTAAAACGTTGTATCAGTTGCGCATGGATTTTAAACAGTGAAAACGTAATGTACGAACATCGCTAAAAAATACTCCAAAAATTTG
The DNA here is from genome assembly GCA_002778355.1 of Clitarchus hookeri. Taxonomy (NCBI): domain Eukaryota; kingdom Metazoa; phylum Arthropoda; class Insecta; order Phasmatodea; family Phasmatidae; genus Clitarchus; species Clitarchus hookeri. Next base: position 508,462 of record NQII01000546.1, on the reverse strand, counting down.
GTTCGTTAATCGAATTGCGAACCACCTATCTTATTGTGATCCCCATATACGATAGCTAAAACCATCGTTGCGCCTTTATTATGAGTTCCTAAAACGGTATCTGAATTTTTTTCAAAGTCCGAAGTGAATTAATAACTTTTTTTATAGTTTCGGGTCTCAAACTCAGGTCCCTGCACCGTACCTTAACTTTGGAGATGGCTTAAATCCTTATAGCAGGTGCGCATGAATACTAAACAGTAAGAAATTAATGTACGAACATTGCTAAAGAGGCTTCAAAAACTCGGGTCATTAATCGATTTGCAATCCTATTATCTCACACTGATTCCTATATCCGATTGCTAAAACTTCAATTTCGCCTTTAATATAAATTTATATAATATTCACCGAACACTGGGGAAAATTACCACATAATTTTCTAAGTCCGATAGAACACTAATATTTTTTTATAATTTCGGGTCTCGAATTCACCTCAGCTTTTGAGATTGCATAAATGTTTATATCAGGTACTTATAAGCACGTAAATAGACAGAAAATCACGTACAAAGTACGTTTAAAATGATCCAAAACTCGAGTCGGTATTCGATCTGTGGACCCTTTATCTCACTTTAACACCTTTATTCTTCATCGTGTTTTCCAACAAGGCAAATGACCCTCAAGAACGCTGTCATGAGAAATAAGGAGTGTTTAATGTGTGTTGTTTCACGACGGCTTTTTATCCCCAATACAGAGCTAAGATGTAAATCTCATATCCAGGCAAACGAGAACAGAAACACCGCCCTTCAAGCAAGCAAGCACTGCAAAGTGTACTTTTGTAAGAGTGGTCCAAAACTTCCCGAGCTCGCACCACAGCGTTGGTGCAGTCTATGCCACGACGTCTCGAGGCAACCAACCGTGCCCAGGGCATGCACAAGAACTATTAAATAGTTTAGTTGCTACTGCAGTGTAGAATAATGAGATCTGTTTGTGACAGTGTTAATACTTTATTGAGTTTACGACGAACATTACGGTATTTTTTCACGTACGGTTAAGTTATTGTGATATATTTGTGTGAGGGGAAAGACATAGTACTGTATTGTAGGGTGATTTACAAACGAATGTAACATTGCATCTTAATTGTCCTTTATTTTGAACCTTGGGTATATGAATACTTTTTTGAGTCACTGTACGTATGGATGAAGGCTTTGAAGTGAGCAGAAGGTGCATAAGCGGGGTTATCAAAGGTGCTCAATTAACGGGAAACAGCTTGAAGAACTGACTGCCTTGTTTGTAGGACATCGGGTGACGAGGCGTGTGTGAAGACGAAAGCGGGCGTGTCCGGCTGAATCTAGTGCAGATTAACACAAAAAGTCCCTCGGCCATAACAGTTGCGTTTTTTTTTCACCACCCCGGAGGAGAGTAAAGAGAATGCGGCGGTACGAGGACANACAAAAAGTCCCTCGGCCATAACAGTTGCGTTTTTTTTTTCACCACCCCGGAGGAGAGTAAAGAGAATGCGGCGGTACGAGGACAGTAAGCTGCGTTCAAAATTGAACAATAAGTATGAATTAAGAGCCGTGCAGTTACCGCATTTCTCACGCATGTAACTAGATCTTCTCGATTTACAATTCTCAATTCATATGATAATTATTAAGTGCAGCAAAAGTAAACTTACGACAAGCCTGTCATATTTAATTTTGGTCTATAAGCAGACAATTCTTCAAAACATACATTTTCTGATGGAGAAGCTCATTATTTTGAACTTAACTCACAAATAGAATCATAAAGATGGGAATAAACACATGCCTGTTTAATATTTGTTATGCTTACATTACTGTAAATAACAGTTTCTCGCTAATACCAACTGCTCTGTTCTGACTGGTTACCACCACACAGCATTTATTTAAGGTGAACCACTTGTAAAAAATGTTTAATTCTTCAAAGTTGCATTTGGTTATAGGGAAGCATCGCGATGTGCCCTCCAAAGACTACGATATCCATTCCTGCTAATTCTATACTTCCTGCAAACTAGACTGTAACAGCTTAATATTGTTATACATTGTATAAGCTGCAACATAGGTTTCTTAGTGACCACGAGAATACTCTGCCCCATGTATAAAACTCGCCCTCAACTCCACAACCATGTAATCCATGATGAACATAGATCGGAGGCGAATAAGAAGAATGTGATAGTATAAAGTGGATAAGTAGCAGCCTCATAATATTCAGTTTAAGAGTGTAACTGTATAAAGTTAAAAAACATTAATTTCCTTTTTACTTTTAATTAGTGGGCACTTCTCCTTTTTTTGTTTTCCTTTGCCTCAAAAATACAAACCATTTTCAAAATCAAATTGCTTTACAAAATTTATGCAAAAATTACATTAAAATATTTAAAGATTATGATTCTTTAAAAACTTTAAAAACAATATAAAATTAAGTGGTTACAATAAATATTTGCTATAACAAAAACATATAGTTATTATATAAATATATACAATTACTTAACTGGCACCAATTTCCCCTAATTTACAATTTGCTATATTCTCAAATTTACATGTCTCTGACGAGACCAAAACACCTACGTGTGACCTCCCCCTGAGTTTTCGCAGTCGCTTAGTGTGCCAGGGTATTTATAGTGAAGTTTTCGCAACCGCCGTCCACCCCAAAGCTGTAGAGAACATCCTCGAAACTGAAGAAAATCTTCGTCCAGGCTAATTCAAAGGCGGTGCTGATGTCAAAATGCGACCCCCTCTGAGTCGCCTAAGCCGCCGCTAGGGGGAAGCAAACGCCGCGCGCTCAGTATAGTTCCGACCTTCATCGAACTACCAAGCACCAGCGTAGCGAAGTCTAACGCCTCCTCGGCTGCCGCCAATGGACGTCTTCGAAAACCTACGTACCCATGATCAGCATGAGGCAGCGTAACTCTGTTACAAAGCCAATTATTAAACTACAGATGCACGTTTCTATTTTCCCCTAAGGAAACCGCGCAGGAAAGCCATAAAATGCTACTTTTAACGATTCTTATTATTTTTTTCCCTTTGAGTGTATTTAATAGGACAGAAGTAAGAATTGGCGGGTGTAGATAATTTTATTTTAACGTTTAACTGGTTTTACGAAAGTTTTTTTACTAGGGAGTCCTCTTAAGATATAACATACTGCAGCCAATTCATGGTTACTTCCATATTTGCTGAAGCCCTGCTTAAGTTCTACTAAACGGATCTTCCTCAGCCTCATGAAATCAAAATGTAACCTAGTCTAGAAAATTTCACCATAGGGACAACGCACCGCATTCGTGTGCACTGACTGGTATGGTATTTTGAATGAGAACTATTTCTTATTAGGCATTACCAACACACCTGTTTCCCCCTGCTATTATTCATGTTTATTATAAATGAAATATTATAATTTATAGATAGAATGTAAGAAAAAGTTCAACTCAACTAAAAATACGGTACTTTTATGTTAATACAAGTCTAAAACACTTGAAATTTCGTGATATATTTTTTAAACAACCAAGCACGTCATACATGGGGTGATTTTCAAAGATTTGATCCAAAAAAGTGTGAAGAAACCGCAAATAGACAATACCACAGTCAGTAAGTTTGTGGATTCACTGGGGCCCCGAGTGTAAGCAGCCACGCACCATAGTGTCTACAACCTTTCGACTGAACTANCAAGTTTGTGGATTCACTGGGGCCCCAAGTGTAAGCAGCCACGCACCATAGTGTCTACAACCTTTCGACTGAACTACGTATAATGATTTGTTTTAACGCTTTAAAAAACACACCCAAGCACATAACCTGCTAATATATATTGTGAATTATGTGCAGATATGAATTCCCTCTTATTATAAATTAAAGGAAATTAAATATATCCTCACTTTGAGCAATTTAAAAATCACATCAAGAGAGTCAATCCATCAGCACTCTACACCAGACATGCAAAAATTTGTTATTACAACACATCACATAGGTTAAATACGTTTTGAAACCTAAAACTGAAAAAATACAACAAACTACAAAAAATATTAACCTCATGTACCAGTCAGAAATATATTAAAAATAAAATGAAAATCATATTTTGGGACAGTTACAAAAATGATGAGTGAATTTTCGTGTGAATTAAACTATTCTCTTTTGTAGTTACAACATAATTACTTGTTTTGTCTTAAGTGTATCGTTATTAATACTGCTTAAATATTTAATGTGGTATCGGATATGTTTTTGTGTTTCTATTATGATTAATATAATTGCACCGTATGTTTAAGAGGCCATTTTTAAACTCTTTGTTTTATATTTTTCAATGCTGCGTGTAGAAATGTCATTTTTTTATTCTCCGTTTGATCTTATTAATACTGTATGTTACTTGTGTTTAAGGTTTACTGTATGTTATCGTTTATGCGTTATACTGTGTATTACGTGTGTATGCCTTACAAACTTCCAAATGTTATAGTGTACCATTTCACGGAATGAGCAGTGTTTTTCGTAGAAAATTGCATTAAATCCACAAATAAAAAACATAAATAAATAATAGAGCAACACGTCAAACCGCGCACGCCGAGTTCTTCTTTTCGCCTACAGGGCATAATTCTAATTTCTAAGGCAGCGGTCACACAGCACACAGAACAACTTCACTTCAAACATGTTCAGCATTGCACGCCACGGTTACACTTGGCTCCGGACTTATTCCAACTGCAGTCACATCTTGTTCAAAGTAACCAGCTTGTGTAAGGACATCGGAAATGACTTTTCTTCTGTGTTGCGCTCTCATTGGCTGCTAAGAAGTAAACAAAGCCTGTTAACGGAAAACTGAGCACTTTCGAAAGCCCTGCTAAAGATCTACTTGCATGCGTGTTGTATATTTATCCACCGTATATNACGGAAAACTGAGCACTTTCGAAAGCCCTGCTAAAGATCTACTTGCATGCGTGTTGTATATTTATCCACCGTATATAAACTCAACATTGCCATGGACCTTGTCGCTTTAATCATACGTCGGTCAAGTGAAACTGTGAAATTATTATAAAAGTAAATATTCTTCAAATTTTCTCAATTTTACGCTTTTATGCATTGAAAAAACATAAAACAAAAAATTTATTTGGAAACGTACGCTTGCTTACCTAACATTTTAAAATGAACGTTAAGATGTGGAAATAATTTCCCTCCGTCACTACCAACCTTACCGGGCGCCTGCCAGTCACTGTGCCCGTTAAAATATATGGAGGCAGGGGCAGTAACATTTCTCAAAGGTTGATTTCAAAAGTGCCCACTTTACCGCGAACAGCATTTAGCAAGTTTCGTTTAAGTGGCTGACTTTGGCGGGAATTTCTGCATTCGTTTAAATAAAAAGTAAGCGATGTAAAAACAGTATTCACTATGCGTTACCATAAAAATAAGGTAACATCTGTTAAAATTAATAAAATACTCAACCTTAATTAATAGTGGAGGCGATTAAAAGTTATCACGGGTGCGTGTTTTCGAGGTTAGTATTTCGTATTGTTTCCATTCAAGTATTTACACTAGGATGTTCACGGTTTCTTCTCACTTTTTAAACCAAACCTTCGAAAAATCACCCCTTGTACGACGAGTTTGTTTGTTTCCTGAATATGTCACGTATCACTAGCGTTTTATACCCCAGTTAATATAAAAGTATCTGATTTGTGATTAAACTGAACTGTTACTTATATTTTATCTATAAATTATAATATTTAATTTACAGCTAATATGAATAAAACAGAGAGAAAATAGGCTTGTTCGTAATTACCTAATAAGAAATATTTTTATTGCAAAATATTATTATACTAAGAGCGCACGAATGCGGTACATTGTCACTTTGGCGTAATTTTCTATACTCAGTTAAGCTGTGTATATATGAGGCGGAGGAATATCCAGAAAGTAGAACTAAGCAGGGCTTCAGAAAAGATGGATAAGTAACCGTGAATGGACTATAGTAGCGTAACAACTGAAACTANACACACACCCTGCTGTGACCATGCACACTTCCGGTCAGTCAGCTACAGCTACACTCCGTTCCGCACACATCATTCTCGCTGATCATTCCTAGGAAAGTAATGCGATATGGTGATATATCGATCGTGAAACATTTCTGAAATACCTTTCGTAACGTCGATATCATCTAACAGTATAGAATAATATGTCGAATATGATGAGATGTGTCGTAATATTAAAAAAAAAAAAAAAAAAAAACTGCGTGTGCTCAGTATCGAGTATTGAGCATGTTCGTAATATGCTTGCTGTAAATATACATATATTTCGTATGCGTGAAGGAACCTTCCATTTTCAAAATTGGTTTTCGTGACCATGCACAGGAAGTTTTTGTTGTTCAAAAATATTTCCACAGTTTGTATTTGTCGAGCGTCGAACTGGGAACAGTTCTCTCTGGCATTGTGTTGTGCCCTGTTCTTGATATTGATGATGGAATTCGGTTTATTAGTAGCAAAGCCAAACTTTGCCATCCAACTGATACATCTGAGACTGCAGTATCAGTTCCGTGGCTTATTCTTGTTTCCAGTACACGCAGTAGTGTTGACGTATGTGTTAACTAGTAAAAAGCACCAATCCTTGCTTATAATCAATGGAGATGGCTCGCAGTCTCCAGCGATTCCCGGCATCATCGACAGCANTAAAAGCACCAATCCTTGCTTATAATCAATGGAGATGGCTCGCAGTCTCCAGCGATTCCCGGCATCATCGACAGCACGATGCACACCTCGGACTTGCCTTCTGAATAAATGGGAACTTTATAGTCGTATTCGATAAATTAACCAATCATTATTGTCGCAGAGCTCATTTCATTTAGGTTAAAAGTAATTTTTTACTGTCTAAGTTATCCCCCTTGTTCCCTTATCTTCTACCTCTATATAGTTGAACAGATATTGGATGCCATCGAGCAGATAAAGTTTACCATTGCTCGATATGTTTGTGTCTAATAGTTTCATCTTTTTTTCTTCTAAATTTNGCCATCGAGCAGATAAAGTTTACCATTGCTCGATATGTTTGTGTCTAATAGTTTCATCTTTTTTTCTTCTAAATTTCTCTAAATCTCACAAAACACTGGCAGCAAAAACATCCGGTTGTAGTTTGCATGGTCCAATTAAACATGTATTCTTGAAGTTCTTTTTCTTTGGGCAAATTCAGAAACTAGCATTGTGTTCGCGGCTTCACCCGCGTGAACTATGCCAAACAGCTTTTAATTTCCTTTGCCAAAGAACGGTTTTTCTAGACCACATTCCTTAGGTTCTACGCTTACCAGTTGCAAGAGGAGCTTACTCCGGAGCAGGCACATGTGCTAGAGACTGTCCGTAGACTTCACTTATAGTCGTAAAGAACCAATCCTTGAGAGGTAATTGCAGTCTCTTACATTAGAAAGGGTGCTCGGATGGAACGAGTTGTACAAGAGGTATGAAAACCTANGCTAGAGACTGTCCGTAGACTTCACTTATAGTCGTAAAGAACCAATCCTTGAGAGGTAATTGCAGTCTCTTACATTAGAAAGGGTGCTCGGATGGAACGAGTTGTACAAGAGGTATGAAAACCTATCCCCCCCGCTCACATCCAGTGAAGACTGTGGTCTCTATTACATTCTTTTCTCCAAGCCTTCACTTTTATCCTGGTGCTACGGTAGTGTTTCGGCGGTAACATTAATGGAGAACCGACATCGAGGAGAAGCTTGTGTGGTGGCAGGCTAGCGGGGCAGATTCTGCAGAACTTCGTCGCGTGTTTAGATTGTGAAGTACTTTGTGCCTCAGAGTCGGCCACGGCAGCATCCCGCATTCCTGGACCGTGATAGGTGGTGCAAGAATGGCAAGTTGCAGAGTGTATGGGGTTGCAGCACATGCCATTCTTTCACTGCAGTNACCGTGATAGGTGGTGCAAGAATGGCAAGTTGCAGAGTGTATGGGGTTGCAGCACATGCCATTCTTTCACTGCAGTTGGAACTGCTGAGGATCGAGCTGTTGTCCGCACAACCAATAATTTACGAAAATTAATTAATTTAAAGTGAATATATTTTTACCCAGCACGACAATGGAGTATTATTATTTATATGTATCATACACTTAAAGATAAATGGAGTGTGAAATAGAGTTCTGGTAATAGACACTTTTAATGTATTGATTCTGGTTGCTTACCTTCATGCGCTGTTCGTTTAATACATAAATTACGTCGCAAATTTTTGGTATTGTATAACTTATAAGTTGTGGTGAAATTTTAATTCCTTGAATTGTTGTATGTGACTCAATACTCTAGTGGTACAGGTTCTTCTTTTCAATTTCTGAATATTTCAAAGTTAGTCCCTTTTTAAATGGTTTGGAATTCGTTGTATTTAGATTCATTTTTTTTTTTCAAATTCTTGTAGTAAATTCGTCAAATCAATATTATGCTTATCTAGTAAAACCTCTCCTCTTTTCAATACTAATGTTTCACTTTACTTTTGTTCTTCCCAAAACTTACCGCAAGTCCGATTTACAGCAATGCTGGTATCGGTACTGAGCATTAAGACATACTAGTACGAGCGAAACGGAACCTACGTTGTTCACGACACGGGCTCAGGTGCCACAATGGAGCAACAGTCCCTTCAAGGATCAGCGTGCGTACCACAGCTCGTGTTGGTCCGCTGGACACGTTGTATGACGCCACTAGGGTTGATTATACTCAGGCTGGGAAGCTCAGTGCTTGTAGTTTGTCAAGCAGGATCGCCCTTAGAGTTGCGTGCCCGGGAAAAAAAATTATTTCATAAAAAACATTTAAATATTCATTNTGTCAAGCAGGATCGCCCTTAGAGTTGCGTGCCCGGGAAAAAAAATTATTTCATAAAAAACATTTAAATATTCATTCAAACCTAGTGTACACAATCGTGTACATTGTGCACATGTAGGTCATTTTTGGTCCGTACTGCACACTGCGAAGCCCAGTGACCAATGACTATACCGTCTTACTGGTCTAGGTCATAATTAACTGTAACCTAACATATAGCCTACAGCTCATTGNATGACCAATGACTATACCGTCTTACTGGTCTAGGTCATAATTAACTGTAACCTAACATATAGCCTACAGCTCATTGGCTGTAACAAAGAAATGATTCTTGTGTCGACTAAAGTACATCAAGTTTGTGATATTTTTTTTTTTGTTTGCAACACCTGAAATCGTCAATTAAATTGGGTGTGAAAGGGTTGGCATTTATTTAGTCGTGAGTTATGTATTTCACGATAAAATATGTATATATTGAGACATGTGTATTTATAATATTAAATGTTTGTCAATAAAATGTAAGCGCGAGGCGCGGTTGGCCGAGAGCAGGGCATGTTGTCCGAAAGGTGATTGCGTTGTGGTAAAAGGGGATTAACTAGTTTGCAAAGGAAGAGCCTTGATAAAGTTCTTGGACCTGGCCTCGCCTTCGCTGGGGACGGAACTGTTGACAACTAACAATGTTCGCCGCCAGGGTGNATAAAGTTCTTGGACCTGGCCTCGCCTTCGCTGGGGACGGAACTGTTGACAACTAACAATGTTCGCCGCCAGGGTGCACTGGTTTTGCATACGTACAGGATTTTCCCGTTTTGCATGTAACTAAATCGGATAATTGCAATTTTCATTAAATAAACATAATTGCGTAAAATCTTTGTATTTGTATGTTGTTTTATAACCTACGTAAAAAAAACTCTACAGTAAAAATTTAACGAAATATGTTCACATGGTATTCTGTTGTAAATTGGATTCAGCGAAACGTTGTCTTTACGCAATTAATTAATTTAAAGATGATAACTGAATCCAAAAAACAAGATAGTCAAATGGTTAAAAATATCATTCTTAGAGCTTTCCTGCAAAGTTTCGTCACAAGAAAGGAGAAATCCCTTCTGATCGCAGCTATATTTATTTCGCACTTAAATTCGTAACGTTTATCCATTGAAATAAGCTTGCTTGTGGACGCAAAATACAGTGGTATTTTTTACTGTTTTCTCTGGTAAACAATATTAAAGAGCTTGAATAATAGTTGTAACATTAAGTTAAAACTTAAAATTTTAGCTATAGCAAGTACACATCACAATTCGAGNGTTAAAACTTAAAATTTTAGCTATAGCAAGTACACATCACAATTCGAGTCAAACGTGGACTTTTACAAAATAAAATAGAATTTCTCAATTTACAGTCAGCTTGAAAGTCACCTTTTTGGAATACCAAAGCACCTTGCGGACGAAATTTTCCCTGTGCTAAACTATTCAATAAGAAATCTCAACCTGAGTAGAATAAATCTTTAAGTCGTCGCATCCGTCAGCCGTCCGTCCGTCATCCGTCTGTGTTTCCGTCCGTCGTTTGAAAGCGATTCACAACAATCCGTCATCCGTCAANCAGCCGTCCGTCCGTCATCCGTCTGTGTTTCCGTCCGTCGTTTGAAAGCGATTCACAACAATCCGTCATCCGTCAATCCTTCTGTAAGGCAAAATTTCAGTGTGGCAACTTAACATTGTGAATTTTCTTTAATTAGAGGTATATTTTGGTTGGAAATACATTTTCAAGAGAGAAACATTTTTCGTGAATAATATTTTTACGTCATAAGAATTTATACCAAATTGTTGTTTACGTTTTAAATTCCTTAATTTACCACCAAAGACAAATAAACACATATCTGCCGCCTTGCATTTTATTTCAAAGTGCGTATTCACGTCTGCGGAATGCCGTCAGAAGGCGGTGGCCCATCCGTCCGTCAAAAGTTAAAGTTTACGGAATATTAGATGGATGGACGGATAGAAACAAAGTTGCTATGTGATTGGTGGAAGATCACGTGACCGCCGGACGGACGGGTGACTGACGGATGCGACTGATGGTTGTGATCGCAGATACGTGTTGAGGCCCCCACGTGTGTGGGGGCCTCAACACACCGCTTGCACTTTAAAATGTAGATGTGTAAATGTTTAAATATTTTTTTGCCGGGGAATGGTAGGGGTTTCAGCGTATTATGACGCCAGGCCTATTGTAGACACTAATTCCCAGTTAATTTAAATTCACTTACACTGAAGAGCCAAAAAAAACTGGTATAGGCGTGCGTATGCAAATAACAGAGGTATAGAACCAATCAGAGTAACGCGATGCGGTCGGCAGCTATATCGGTTACTGCTGCTACAATGGCAGGTTATCAAGATTTAAGTGAGTTTGAACGTGGTGTTATAGTCGGCGCACGAGAGATGGGACATAGCATCTCCGAGGTAGCGATAACATTTGGATGTTCGCGTACGACCATTTCACGAGTGTACCGTGAATATCGGGAATCCGGTAAAACATCACATCTTCGACATCGCTGCGGCCGGAAAAAGATCGTGAAAGAACGGGACAAACGACGACTGACGAGAATCATTAAACGTGACAGACGTGCAACCCTTTCTCAAAATGGCGTAGATTGTATTTGTGGACTACCCTGCAGGATTCATGGTGTGAATTGCCTCCTGCATACCTTCAGACATTAGTCGATTCCATGCCACGTCGTCTTGCGGCACTTCTTTGTGCTCGTGGGGCCCTACACGATATTAGGCAGGTGTGCCAGTTTTTTTTGGCTCTTCAGTGTACTTCTCAAAGNAGGGAAAATAATGTAGAGCACTCTTGTGAGATGCACAGAGGCCACTCTCCGTGTTCCAACATCGGACAGCTTTTCCGCCAATAGCACTGTCAAAAACAACGTACAGTAGATAGGATGGGAGATTACAACATTGTTTACGTAAGTAAGTGCTTTGAGGTTGTATACTTCCCGTAATATAATTTTAAATCGACTAGAATATACCGAAGTTAGACAAAGTATGTTGAGTCACATATAAAGTGGTTTCTGCTTAATTCCACTGTAGAACATGCGACTAACAGTCGTATTGGTGATCGGTGAGTGTGAGTGTTTAGGACATGCGCAAAAACACGGACGTCGGTCCACCTCTGGNCATCTATAGTCCATGGTCTGTAACAGTACGTAAACATAATTTTCAGTTCCTAACATTTTAGTGGTGGAAATCACTTCTTCAAGTTCATGGTGTAGAAAGTGACCTGTAAAGTGAAATTGTCACACAGGGGCCGCGGTGATTGAGCGGTAAGCCTGCTCGCCTCCCAACAATTCGAACCGGGTTCAATCACCGGCCGGGTCACTCCGGGATTTTCGCATGTGGGAATCGTGCCGGACGATGCCGCTGGTCGGCGGGTTTTCTCGGGGATCTCCCCCCTTTCTATTCCGGCGCTGCTTCATACGTACCTCAATCATTCTTGTGGGCTCTCAAGACGCCGCTGTTAAGAGCTGCCCAAATCTCTTCACTCACTCGCTTAAAGTCAAGTTTGGGAGTCGCAGCTAGGGAGATCCAGGTGTACGGTGTTTGTTTGTTCCGAGGCTCTAGTTGTTTTCCAATTTCCTGGTCATCCGGGAAGGGTAGATGGGTGTTTTTTACGCCCAGGTGGCGCCGCGCACCGTATACATATCCATCCGCGAAGCGAGCCGTGGCGTGGCAATATCCCGCGGGCCTTCCTTCACGCAACCTCCTGGCTGATGATGTTCCAGGACACTGCCGCACATTCGTATGTGTTTGGCCGGGCGTCGAGCCGTCGCGGTGCATGCTGGTAACGGGCGAGGTCACAACAACTGGGGCACAAAGAAAATAATGGCTTGAGAGCGGGTCAGATGGGGAAGCAGCGTAACAGCAATAGACCCGGGGAACCGCTGGAGGCGCCTGCTACATGTTCGGAAATAAACTCGAGCACACAAGTCTTACTAGCAAGGATTTGTTTTCTAATTTTATCATGGGTCGCTGGAGTTGATACTTCAGCATATTCTGTACCCTCCATATGAACAGTAAGTAAGTTACTAATACAATGTAATAAAATGTAATATTTAATTCATTTAAGTGCTAACAAGTTATGTGACGGCATCGGTATACAGGATCTAAAACGGATTAAGAAATCAGCGTAAATAAATCAATTCCTATACTATTGTATATATAAACTGTTATACATAATAAATATAAAATGAACATTTCTTTAATACGATCTGAACTACCCCATCCAAGAATTAAAATATATATGTAATACACCAAAAGTTTGTACACGGTGGTTAGCCTAACTCTCTTCCTAAGGATAGGCGCTAGTACACGCTCGTAAAGTTGGATATGAGCGACAGATGTATTGCTAAAAGCATGAGACCAAATTTACGTATACCTTTTAGATTAATTGTAGTGGCCAGCAAATGAACATACACTTCTATAGAAAATCTTGTCTGCGTACATAAGTAACAGGTTATGGAAAAAAGTTGTGGTTGCCGCCCAGGTGTATCCAGTC